>PVJL010002785.1:0-181034 GCA_004026885.1 Lyroderma lyra
TTTTTCATATGTCTGCTGTCCATTTGTATTTCTTCGTGGGAGAAGTGTCTGTTTAGTTCTTCTGACCACTTTTCAATTGGGTTGTTTTTTTGTTATTAAGTTGTATTAGTTCTTTATACATTTTAGATATTAGACCCTTATCTGATGTGTTGTTTACAAACATTTCCTCCCATTCAGTTGGCTGTCTCTTTGTTTTGTTTCATGGTTTCTTCTGCTGTTCAGAAGCTTTTTAGTTTGATATAGTCCCATTCATTTATTTTTGCTTTTACTTCCCTTGCCTTTGATACCAGGTTCATGAAGTCTTTGAGCCCTAGGTCTATAAGTTTAGTACCGATATTTTCTTCTGTACAGTTCTTTGTTTTGAGTCTTATATGAAGGTCTTTAATCCATTTTGAGTTAATTTTTGTATATGGTAAGAGTTGACACCTCAGGTTCATTCTTTTGCATGTGTTTTTCCAGTTTTCCCAGCAACACCTACTGAAGAGGCTGTCTTTTCCCCATTGCATATTTTTGTTCCTTTATCAAAAATTATTTGTCCATAAATTTGTGGGTTTATTTCTGGGTTTTCAGTTCTGTTTCATTGGTCTTTGTGTCTGTTTTTTCTGCCAATACCAAGCTGTTTTGATTATTGATGCTTTGTAATACAAATTGAAGTTGGGGAATGTAATTCCCCCAGCTTTATTCTTTTTATGTAGTATTGCTTTGGCAATTCGAGGTCTTTTATGATTCCATATAAATCTGATAATTCTTTTATCTATTTCATGAAAGTATGATTGTGGGATTTTGATGGGTATTGCATTAAATCTGTAGATTGCTTTGGGCAGAATGGCCATTTTGACAATGTTAAGTCTTCCTATCCATGAACAGGGGATATTTTTCCACCTCTTAAAGTCTGTTCCAATTTCTTTCAAAAGTGTCTTACAGTTTTCCATGTATAAGTCTGTCAAGTTCTTTGTTAAATTAATTCCCAGGTATTTCATTTTTTATTGTTGTTATAGCAAAAGGAATTGACTCCCTCATTTCTTTTTCTGAAGGTTTGTTGTTTGTATATATGAATACTGTTGATTTTTGTACATTGATTTTGTATCCTGTGACTTTACTGTATTCATTTATTGTTTCTAATAGTTTCCTGGTGGAGTCTTTGGAATTTTCTATGTAAAGGATCATGTCATCTGCACATAGTGACAATTTGACCATTGGTTTCCCAATTTGAATGGCTTTTATTCCTTTCTCTTGCCTGATTGCTGTGGCTAGAACTTCCAGTACTATATTAAATAGCAGTGGTGACAGGGGGCATCCCTGTCTTGTTCCTGATTTTAGGGGAATAGGCTTCAGCTTTTCCCCATTCAGTATGATGTTAGCCGAGGGTCTGTCATATATGGCCTTTATTATGTTGAGATACTTTCCTTCTATACCTATTTTATTTAGTGTTTTGATCATAAATGGATGTTTATGCATCAATTGATATGATCATATGATCTTTATCTTTTATTTTGTTTATGTGGTGTATCACATAGATTGATTTTCATATGTTGAACCATCCTTGTGCTCCTGGGATGAATCCTACTTGATCTTGATGTATGATCTTTTTGATGCATTGTTGTATTATATTTGCTGATATTTTGTTTAGGATTTTTGCATCTATGTTCATCAGAGATACTGGTCTACAGTTTTCTTTCTTTCTGTTGTCTTTACCAGGCTTTGGTATTGGGGTAATGTTGGCCTCTTAGAATGAGTTAGGAAGTATTGCTTCATCTTCAAGTTTTTGGAAGAGTCTGAGGAGGATAGGCATTAATTCTTCTTTGAATGCTTGGTAGAACTCATTGGTGAAACCATCTAGTCCTGGGCTTTTGCCTTTAGGGAGATTATGGATAGTCGTTTTAATCTCTTCACTATCGCTTGGTCTATTTAGATTATCCAGTTCTTCTTGGTTCAGTCTGGGTAGGCTATAAGTTTCTAGAAACTTGTCCATTTCTTCTAGGTTGTTAAATTTAGTGGCATAAAGTCCTTCATAATATTTTCTTATAATCCTTTGTATTTCTGTGGTATCAGTGAGTGCCTCTTTGTAAGTTATTGTTTGCACTTCTCTTGCTGTTTTTAAAATTTTCTATTTTTCTTTAACTTTTGCCATTTTAATTATGATGTGTCTCAGTGTGTTTCTATTTGGGATCATCTTGTTTGGGACTCTCTTTGCTTCCTGGGCTTGTATGTCTATTTCCTTCCTCAGTTTAGGAAAATTTTCAGTCATTATTTCTTCAAATAAATTCTTGATCCCTTGCTTTTCCTTTGTCCCTTCTAGCATACCTATGATTGAAACATTATGTTTAATGTAGTCCCAGGGAAATCTCAATCCATCCTCATTTTTGGGATCCTAGTTTCTATCTGTTGTGGTTGGGTGTTTTCTGCTGGCTTTTCCTGCAAATTACTGCTTTGTGCTTCTATTTTTATCTAGTTTAGTGACCTTTACTCCATTTTTCATTTCAGTTAATGTAGTCATTATTCCTGCCTGGTCTTTTAGAATGGTTTCTAAGTCTTCCTTCATGCTTGCTATCTTTCTGTTGGAATTATCAATTAGTTTCTTAAGCAATTTTATAATCATTCTTTTGAGCTATGTTTGTGATTGGTTACCTGTCCACATCTATTTTGAGCTCCTTTTCTCTGGTTTCTCATTTTTGCAGCCTCTCTGGACCCTTGCTCATGCAGTTTCTTTGGTGTTCACTGATGGTATTGGGCTGGCAGAGGTCTGTAGGGTAGGGGAGTTTATGGCTTTGTTTTCTTCCTGTGGCTCCATGGGTCATGCAGGGAGGTTGGGAGTGATTGCACCTCTGTGTTCACTATTTGCCCCATATGTACATTCTACCCTGAGCCTTGGGGTCAGCCTTGTATGCTGGTTTTTCAAACCATCCAGGTTGAGGGCTGAGAAATGCACACAAAGTCCCTCTCTCCTCCTTCCCAGTCGGAGTGTTCTCACTGGAGCTCCTCACTGCCCAGCCATTCCCTCTCCTTTCAGAACTGGAGTGAAGTCTGGCTGCTGTGCTTTGTGGACTCGTCTGCACCTCTTGGGGTCAAAGTGAGGTGTTTGTGGTGTCTCACACCCCATCTCTGGGCCCCCTTTTCTCTGTCCCATGGACTGAGTGAGGCCCTGAGTGCTCTCTCGCTGCCTTCTCCTTTCTCCCCCAGTGGTAAAGTTTCAAGTGGGAACATGCACAACCACATCCCCACTTTTCCCTTTCATTTCTCCGTTGTTGTTGTATTCTACAGAGGAGTTTTTCAGAGGTCCTTCTTACCATGCCATTTTGTTGCTCTTCCCTTGTAATACATTTTTTATGTCATCAATGCTGTTAGATTCTAACTTATGTGTACTTAAATCTAATTGATCCCACTTACTATGTTTTAAGTATTTTTTGCTAAAATTCAATATTATGGTAAATTTGCTACCATATAACAAAAATTAAAAATATAAATAATGTTATTTGTATACACAATACCTCAATGTTGTTATTAAATGGATAAAATAGTCAAACTATCAACTTTTTTTGTGGCTTTTTGACACATTTTGAAAAAATTTGTAGTCTGTTAACACAGTGAAAGGGTTAAAATCCATTTTTAAACTGATATGAAACATTGAAAAATTTTAAAACATTGAATTATTCTATATACATAATTCTTGATCTTAAGAATAGAGGTTAAAAGCCCATAAATCAAATGAGTCCTTTGTCCTACAAATATCCATATTGTCTGAATGTGAAATGTATTCAAAGTACAATTTATTTCAGTGATAAATGTAGTTAATATGTCACCATATTGTAAAACAGTAATCCATTAATTTATGTAATTTGAAACTGACAATACTTCACTATGTTTAAAAAGTAGTATTTTACAAAAAATTACATGGAATACATTTTAAATAATGCCAATTTGTTATATTTTGTTTACTATATTGTTTTGATGTGCTTTCATGTGTGAGAACTAATATGGCAATGCTTATATGTCAGTAGGTTCAGCTAGTGTTATGTGTAACCTGTAGAAATTTCTGGAGTTATTTAATAATCTGTGAATATGACAGTGAAGGAAAAAGTATTTCTTTTATGCATATTTGACTTTACAATATAATAAACAAGTATGTTTGCATATATACAAGATAGTTTTTAAAATTAAACACTAATAAGTAATAATAATCATAACAGTAAGTTGGTTACATTGCTTCTACTTGTAAAACTAATATACATATTTAGTATTATAGAATTCTGAAAGCTTCTATTACTTGATGTTCTCAGTGATGGATTCAAAATGATAATAGTCTCCCCACAGAGCACATGGAGGTATAGATGATGAAGGATAGAGCACATTATTTTAGAAATACACCTGCATTATTATGATTCAATATAAAAATATTTGTAGACCAATTTAAAACAGAATTCTCTATTTCTAAATACTAATGCCTAGTATTACCTTCACAGAAAACAAAATGTGTTAATTCTGCAATAAAGATAAAATATTTTAAATGCCTGGGTGAGTGACTTAATAAATGACTGAAGGTAAAACTCACTTAAACAGGTGGCAGCTCTCTGGTGTTTTGCTGTAAATTAGCACAGATTAGAGAGCGAGATCCAAATTAAGAGACTTGAGAATAGAAATAGAACTTTTAAAACTATAACAAGAAGATGACACCTTGTTGACATTGGTAGTAGAATAATTTATGTAAATAATAATGCTATAAAAAGCATTCTGAGTATCATTATAGCCACGATATTTTAATTTTCTCATCATTTGTTTGCTGTAGGGATTTTAATGATCTGCTGAACATTAGTATAGACTTATGTATTTCAAAAGGGGAAGAACTTAAACCAAGAGTGGTTTTAGAGTCATTCTTAAATATATTATCCTTACCTAATCATCCTTAACATACTTCATATCTCATAAACAAATCAGAAAAAATATTACAGACTAAGAATCCAATTCTATAATTTGTAGGAGGAAAAGGTGACTTTACCAAATATATTGCCATATTTGGAAAAGAAAAAGAAAGATTCTAAAGGGAAGTCAATCTGAAGATGCGATTTTAAGATTTTCCCAAATCATCTGAAACATTAATTACTCTCCTATGTAGATATTGCCACTCTGAAAATAAAATTTATTAATGAGAAAATAGAAAAAAATAGGTTTCTAATGTTCTTGTTCAGGGGCCATTTCTCTTATAAGTAGTTTTATGTATGATAAAAAAAATTTCAGACTTGCACAAGAGAAAATGTATTATATATTTTCTCTTCCTCCTTTCTAAAACTTTTAACTAAGAGCTTGCAAAAGTATAATCTGTGACTGAAAAGACTTTGTAACATTTTCTTAACTGGACATCCCATTTGAAACAGGACAGGAAACTACAGTTCTGTCCTGTTTCAAACAATATGTTTGGTCAGCCTAGTCTCACTGGGCTACATTCAAGGTGTCAGGAGGCTGACTATATGTATAATGTGAAACAGGTTAGTACCAGTTTCTGTTTAAAACAGGACATCTAGTCTGCCTATTCATATTTTTATAAGAACTTCAGCCAGTAAGTTCGTGTTCATATGTTTGTTGAGTTTTGGTAGTTTATTGGTTTTCTTTTTTTTATATCTTATGAATCTACTTGAGTTGATATTACTATTTAAGTGCACATGAAAAATAATTTAATGTACATCAATGGTTTGAAAAATAGTGTTTTCCCAAGTTGGTGAAATGTAGCAGAATGATATCTTCTCTTTCTCTACTTCTGGTGGCCTAGTTGATCTATTTGCTCAGATAATGATTTCAGCAATCATAGTGTAAGATCCCTGTTTAATACTTAGTTATCAAATAAAGAGATGTTTTTGCAAATATAATTGAAGTAACTCTACCTTATCAATTGGGCCTTTGAAATTTTAAACATTTTTAGGGCCACTTAGTTATTATTGATACTTTTTAAACAAAATTTTTAAGTGGTGAACACATTCATGAAGGAACTGTTTTAGTCTGTTTGGGCTGCTGTAACAAACTACTGTCAACTGGATGGCTTATCTCATACAGTTCAGGAGGGTAGAATGTAGCAGTGGCAGATTTTGGTGTCTGGTGAGAGCCTGCTTCGTAGACTGCGGTCTTCCCACAGGGTCTCATCTGGTGGAAGGGACAGAGGAGCTTTCTTGGCCACTTTTATAAGGGCACTAATCCCATTTATGAGGACTTCAATCTCATGGCCAGAGAACCTCTCAAAGCCCTACCTCTTAATTCACTGGGTATGATTTTCATATATGAATTTTGGATGAACACATTCAGTCCGTAGCAGGAATTATGCCTTATTTTTCTCCTTTAGCACATACATACAATCTATAGAATTTCTCTGTGCATAGTAAGGAATTATTAAATACCTATTTGTAAGTTATTACAAATACTTATAAATTAAAAGAACATAATATCAGTTACCCATGAAAAAGTGTGTGCCTGGTTATCAGGGAATGCTGGATTATGTAGTGTCTCCATTCATTCCATCTGGTGAGAGTATGACGGTAGGAGTGTGTAACAGGAGGAGGTAGAAAGGCAGTCACTGAGAATACTGTTCTGGCACAGCCCGAAGTGATGGATAAGTCTGTCTTTGTCCTCTCTCTCCCACTTCTTAGATTGAAATATGGAGTGATGGTATAGTCAGTATTTGTACTTTAACTGCTTTTTTGAAGCATGTAGTAACCTGTCGTCATCTAAATCCAGCACCATCATTTTTTGATTAGCAGCTGTGTAGGCAGTTAATGTAAATGAATGGCAAATGTGGCAGACTTAATTGAGGTGTGATTTCACCAGAACTATGATCCAATCGCCAGGCACTCAAAGTTTCTCTTTTATCAGCACCTGAATAGGAATCGCTGGGACTCTGAAAATGGTGAAATTAATTACAGAAGATCAAAGTAACATCTGGAGTGAGTTACATAGAGATACTTACCTAAGGCATATTTATAATGAAATGTAATATTAACAAATGCACATAGTAAACAAGGTTTCTTTCTATGGGTTGTGTGCTATCATTTAAAGAAGTTTGTGCTTAAGTATCATGTTCAAAAACTTAAAAATGAGACTTTCATATGAACAGATTTTGAACATATGCCAAAGATTTCATTCAACATATTAATTACTGAGAGAATCAGTATGATGTTTAAGATTAGTTCAAATAAGAATCAAGGACCAGAGATTTACAGCTTACCCAGTAAAAGAAATGGGGAAATAAATGTGCTAATAGATACTACAATAGACAGTAACATCTGGTGTTGCTTTTTATCCTGGACAGAAGGTACTTCTACTGCTACTGAATAAAATCATGTTCATTGCTTACAGATGATCATTTACATTCTCATTGGTTTTCTGCGTGCTAACTTCACTCACAGAACTGTTAAATAAATGTGTTGGTAGTACATAAGAAGACAAAGATACATATACCTTGAAAGTTCAAAAATTCCTCAAGCAAATTGAGTTATTAAAAATACCCTCTGCTAGTCTGCAAAGACACCTTAAATCCTTTGCCTGTTTTCAAATTTAGGGTCATATTTTTATGACGTCGGCTATAACCAGAGCTTCATTCCTGATCATGGTCTCCAGCCTTGGATTTCACATTTGTCTTCACAAGTCTGGTCTTCTGCTTTCTCTCCTTTCAGTGCTGGTTGAAGTGAGGTACCTTAATTGCTGCTGCTATTGATATTTATTTGTCAATAGTTATTAATACTTTAAAAATATGTTATTTATAGATTACATTGTACTGCTAGAAGGAAGATATTCTCCTGATCTGATGGAAAGATAAGTGCCTTTTCCCCCTCAGCATTGACTATTTGCTATGTGCTACGTTTAGTGCTATTTGTACATTAATTCATTTTATCTGTTTATTGCATATAACAAATTTACAATCAGGATTATTTAATGAATCAGGATCTCTGTTTTCCATGTGATAAAAATAAAGGCTAAAAGTGGAGCAGTATCTTGGTAAAAAGGCCAGGCATTTAGTAACTGATAGAACCAAGATTTGATCCCAATTCTGTAAAGCTAAAGTCTGGTCATTCTATTAGAATGTTAACTGTTGTAGCAAATGACATTAATTTATTCTGATTCTATTTTCCTGACATTCACTTCTATCTTGACTAATCTTTAGTTCCTTCCTACCATTTTTTTTTTTTCAGTGTATTTCAGTAAGGACAGATATCAGGGCATTAGGTCGTACGGGTGTCTGCATGGGGGCTATATGATGAGGCAGGAAAGCCCCTCACTAGCCATAAACATTTTCCTCTCACCTATCTGGTGACCTGTCTGCAGTATCCAGTGTAACCTCACCTTATGTACTACTTTCATCCTGTCTCTTCTGTCTGTAGTTTGGGCTAATCTGTTTCAATGTCTCCTTTGTTCACAACATTCTGAGAATTAATATGCATCCATGTTCAGTGGTTTCTAGCTGGAAGAAATAGTCTCTTTTCAAAAGTCCTATTAATAAGAATTTACTTCCAGAAACTAGATCCCATTTCACTATGGTTTTTGCCTTAGCCTTCTTCAAATCATTATCTTTTGTTCCCAGATGATAGTACAGAACCAAATGCCCAAGTTTAATTTTCATCTTGCTTAAGTTTGCTGCTATACTCTCAAAAAGCTCAATTTCTCTTTTCAAAGTACTTGTCAGCCTAAAACACTCGATTCTTTTCTGTCTTCTCTGTGTGTCATACACGCTTCTGTTACCATTTTATACATCAGAGGAAGTTATACTTGATTGGTTCAGAAAATTAGCGTGTATTTTAACTATTTTCAAAGTTAAATTTCCTTGAGAATCAACATTCAGTCTATTGAAATAAGAATTGTCTTGGTCATCGGTAAGGAGGACAAGATCAAGGACACTGGTGTATCAGTTCAGTTCCGTTGATAAGAACCGGTGAAGATCTAAGCACACGTAGTCCTATTTAACACTACTGTCGGTATTACTTTATCACAGATGTAATCATGCTATCCCTAATTTTCAAAGCTGTAGATGGATCCTCAAATCTGTATAGAACATAATCAAAACTCTTCAATATGATACTCAAGAATCCCTTATTTTGTCCCCAAATTATGTTTCTTGTACCATTTCCTACCCTCTATTCCTTACTAGCAAATTCCCTCACTTCCCAAACACAGGAAGTCCTCATTTCCCCATGCCAAACTTACAATACAGTTTGCTATGCCTAGAAGATGCTTTCATCATCTCTTAGCTCAAATCCAAAGGCCATCACAGCCCTTTGTGAAGCCATCCCTGTCAGCCCTGCCTTCTCCTTGCAGTGTGCTCTCTGGAATTGTTACTCCCTTGACTCTGGGCAGAAGGAATGTGTGTATCTTATGATACTTAAGGCACTGTGATTCATCTAGTTGTTAATAAGTCATCCTTGTTAAAATGAGAGCTCTTTTAGTGTGTGAAATATATTTTTCTCTGTACTTCTGGGAGTGTGCATGTACCTGGCACATAATAGCTCTTCAATCTGTGCTTGTGGATAAAACAAGTGAAAGTCTGGCAACCTAGTGAGGTGTGATATTCCTGGGAAGGCATGGTAATAGAACTAACTGGAAACGTTAACATGCAGATGTACAACCTGGTAGGAAGTTCCCAAAAGAGAGAAAAAAAAGGTACAAATGAAGGGATCAAGATGTAGGATCTGGGGTTACTAGACACCTATTTCTAAAACAGCAAGTGAAATAAAAAGAATGTTAGTCACAAGCACATGGGAATATTAGGAAATGTATCACATTGTGTTCTTTGTCACAGAGGAACGAGGGTAAACATTTTACTGGAGGTAGGCTATGAAATAAGAATTGTTTATTGAAAAGAATCAGATTAAATAATCCAAAGGACATAAGTAACAGGGTACAAGTGATATGTTTCCTAAATTCCCCATGGCCAGGAGCAGACCCAGGGCGTCTGTGTTTGGTCACATTCATTCATTTCTCCATATTCATGGAAAGGAAAAAGAAGGGCTAATCAAAAGGCTTGTCATTTTATTTCCACACTTCAAAGGCTTTGCACCCCTACCTATTTCAAATGATCTGGTCTCAGCGGGGTTTCCTATTTATTATTTTGTGATGGTGCTTTTGAAATCCATACCGGTTTCTGTGCTTAGGAACTCTGGACCAAAGACTTTTTTTTTCACTTAGATGCTGTTTTTCATGGCCCCGACTTGAACGTATGTGCTTAGGTATCAAGACAACTCCTGATTAACCCGTCGCCAGTTTCAACCTCTTAGAATTTTGTGCCCTAATCTTGTGTCAGAGTTTGCAATCCTAACTTTCTGCGAAGCTGAAGATGTAGAGCATTCTAGGGAGTCAAGCAGGTTATAAATATCCTTCCTTCAAACCTGCATAAAGGATTAGGTTGGCAATCTCAATATCCTCTCAGAATTAGTTTTCTGATGTCACTCTAAAAACAAAATTCAAATAGTATAAAAGTGAGGGTGAAAATTGGTATTTTTCCTTCTGTATTTATGCATTCACCTTAACTTGAAGAGTCTATTGAAACATAATTGCTAGACTTAGAAACAGCAAGAAGATCATGGCTATAGTATTCTATTAGCAGCGGCCAAGAAGACAACATAAGGCAGCCACCATCTTCCGGCTTGGTAAACAGTCATTAAAAAAGGATGTAGATTGTGGAGGTCTCTCAGTGAAGGTTGTTTCACTTCACCTAGACAGATATTGCTCTATGTAATTGTGGAGTTGATGGGATTGTGAAGAGGACTTGATGTCATGAATTTCCCCTTCTGTGAAAGAGACCCAGTTATGAGACTATTAAGTTGCACAAACAAAGCTTTCTCTTTTTTTCCCCTCACATATCCATGTCTCAAGCTGACTTTTTCTAATTAGTCCACTGGAGACCTAATGAAGTTGCTGGAAGGCTGACAGAGTTCTTAGTCCAGGAAACACATCAATCACCATTTGGAGATGAGAGATTGCGTTTAGCTATGTAATGGATTGGTATACTGAGATGGCTCAAGTTCTGGCCCCAAGGAAAGTTACACAGAATCCTCAGACCTTCATCCTAATTATCTCACCTCATTGGTTAAGGGAGGCTGCCAGTGATGGAGTTCTGGAATCACCATTATGTGCCCACTCTCTAAGCTCCTTAACCTCAGTTCTTAATGAGATAGCAATAGCATCAGCTCTTGGCATATTTTAAAGGTTAAGCAATGTCCTGCAGAGGATTGGTTCTTCCTGCAGAGGACTGGTTTCATTCACTATTACTTTAATTCATCTATCCATCAAATAAGCAATTTCCATGTATATTTGTAATGCTATGTATATCAATTTTTAAAAAGACATGTGAAAATTACCAAAAATATACAGAAATAGTCTTAGTATTGTTTTTCTGTCCTGGTGGAAGTAGAATCAGAAGTTAGGGGACTGTTAGGAGAATTTTCATTGAAACTCCCTCTAAAATGTTTGATTTCATCAACAACATATTTATATATTACTTTATATTTAAAAGTAATTATAGTCCTTAAAAGTATTCACTATTTTCCCAGAGAATGACCCACCAGCAAACTCCATAGGATCCCTGAATAGGTGTGCTGTTTTCTCCCCTCCTGCTCTGAAAACAATCATACATCATTTTTTTGTTTTCAAAATTGATTGATTCCAAGTAAAAGTAGCAGACAGTTCTCCCCCAGCCCCCGCTTTTTAAAAAAATACTTTAAGGTCATTTAAATTATAATTAATGTGTACTGCTTCCATCATTTTAAATTCATCTTAGGCAATTTAACAAAAATAATTCCAAATCGATTTTTCAAAACATTGTAATAAGGGGATATTACTTGTTAAATCGTTAATTGCCTATATATTATCTCTGCTCATTTTTCAGTGAAGTCTGAGTGAATAATTTCTTCAATGATCTAGTCCTTTTCCTTTTTTTCCCCTCAATCATTTAATGCATGAGTACACCTTAAATTGAGTGAGACAGAAAACAAAGTAGAAATGTATTTTAAAGCATAATTTTTACAAACTGACTCCAGTTTATATCTTATCAAAATGAATCAAGTCTGCAAGTTTAAGCTGCTGCTTCTCATCTGGTTCCTCTCTTTGTCTTTGGATCCTTTGTCACATAATGAGAAATTGATGAATGGTGAAATGTGAAGTTTCACTAAAGAGAAGACTAAATTGAAAATTATGTTTTTCTCAGTTTTTAGATTCACTATAATGTGAATTCTAAAGCAAAATAGCTATGACTGAGATATCTGGTTGAAATGTAAGTACAGTAACACACTGGCTATGTTGACAAGTGATAGGATTTCAAATTGGTTATCTTAGAATTTCCTTTCTTTTAGTCCCTGTTAATACTTATTCAGCTTGAGATAAAATAATTCACAAAAATTATTATTAAATAAAATGTATTTTATTTTTGTCTAAATGCTGAGCTTAATTATACATTTTTTTTCGTATTGTATATCAGCACAACCAAACTTTCCCTTATCAAAAAAAAAAAAAAGAAAAGAAAAACAAAAAACAGTATTATCTGACCCTCTGTATTTATGTCTTTGCCAGACCAGTGTAACTTTTACTAGACATGAGTATTTGATATGCTTGCTAACATGTACCCAGTATTGGATTATTTATTATAACTTCAATTGAATACCATAAATAAAGAAATGGAGATACAGAATAAAATTTTGATTACTAAGCAAAGTAAGGAGTAATTAGTTTCAATACAGAAGCAACGAGGTATATAAACTGTGTAATTAGAGGCATGTATGCAAATTTCTCTCTTTACAGCATTAAAAATCTTTGAAATATTTCCTGAAAAGGAAATATTGTTACTAACGTTCAGACTCCTGTCCCAGCCACCACCTCCATCTCGAGCATACTCAAATGATTTCTTATAATGACTTTAAAATGCTTTTTATAACAATACATTTTCAGAAGTTTTGATTGATTTTATAATATTAAACTGTATATTTTAAGTTAGAATATATGTGAATGTTATTTAGGCCTTTTGAAAGAATATTTATTAATAAGACTAGAATAAACAAGCTGATGATATTGATTTGGTAGCCTCTGCACTGGTTTTCTGTCTTCTGCACTTGTAAGTGGCTTTTAGCAGTGAGGAGAAAAGATGATTGGTATAGAATAAAGAGTATAAACAACATGAACTTTGAAGTCGTGGGAATCTGTGCCCCATCCCAGCTTTATCATTTAATACTGGAATGGCTTGAGAGAATTCACTGATGTAACTGACTGCCTCACTCTTTAGTTTTCTTGAATATAAAATGAGAGCTATGGGAGGACTTCATAGGAATGTTGTGAGAAGGAACAGCACAATGTAGATGAAGCAATCCACATATTAATTATTGCAATTTAATTTGGAAGCAGATCACAAATTTTATTTTGGAAAATAGAGAAAATTTTATTGCCAAGAAAAGAGCTATTTGGAATCACCCTCAAGTTGATTTTGAGTCCTTATATAAACTCAGCCTTAATGAAGAAGGCAGGACAACAAAGAAGATATTTTATTTTTCTAAAATATTCATTAAACAAAAGTGATTGCTTGACACAAGTTAGACCACATCAATATTATTTCAATTGAAAGAACAGATGCTAGAAATTAAGATGTATACATAAGAGGTTATTTGTCTATAGCATCTACTATTTCTAGTCTTTCTTCCTTTGCTTTGATAGTGATAAAGATGGTCTTTCAAGGAGAATTTACTCTGCCTGTCATGTGTTAAGGTTGGGGAATAATTTTCCATTTATGTATATATTTGCTTCTCAGATTTCAAATGAGAAGGTCAGATGTGTTTGAGTAATCTGTCACAGTAAGCTGAAAATTCTTAAGTAGCTGTTGGTGTTTTGTGTAATATTTATTCACCTTATTTCATGAAGATGTGAGACATACTCAGACTCAGCTTTATAACATTAGAGCTGCCATGTTTATCTCTATTTTCCACTTAGGAATGAACTAAATGGTATTACAACTACCCAATTAGCTAGCAATGTGCACTTGGAAGTATTTTTAAGAATATTTAATCTCCTATTCACAGAAAAATGTTAATTGAGTATGTATAATAATTGGGAATTATACCTTTAAGCTAAGGAATTTTTGCAGTTACTGCAAATGTGCTATTTTTAATAAAATCAGGCACTTATTTCTAACAATTTAGACATTTTCAGAGCCCATTAAAGGAAAGTTAAAACAAGGTATTCTCAGAATTGTAACAATTTTACTTAAAACAGATATGTATTTTCTAATCAATGGTTTATAATAGGTAGTTTATTTTTATAGCTATGCTTTTACAGTGAAATTACCGTATTTACTAAATTCACATACACATAAATCTAAAAAGTTATTTTTTGTATTAGGACATAAACATGCAGAGTATTTGTACTTATGAACAAAAATATATGAAGATGCATACATTAGCCAACTACTTACTTTTTTGTCATTTTTACATATTTTACCCAAGTATACTCAGGATAAAAATTAAAATTCAAAAACTAGGGAAGAATTAATACTACCTTAGTATTTAATGTTGTTTGAGAATAGATAAAATTTGGCTCATTAATTAATGTCAAAATCAGAAAATAATTACATACTATACATTTTCATAATAAAATTATATGCAGTTTATAATCATGTTATTTACATTCAGGGAAGCAGTAATAGTATGTAATGATGAAAACAGGTAAAATTTAGGGAAGAATCCTGCGATTCAAAGACAGTATTTACAACCCAAGCAGAAATTAAATGTTAAGCAAGTAGATGCAATAAAAACTTTAGTGTCTATCCCCAGTTTCCAAAATCTGACTGAATTTAAATTTTAAATAATGTTTGAAAATTGTTATAAAACTCAATTGTTTTGTAATAGATATAAAATAAGCTTTAGATTTTTAGAGTATAAAAACTTCATTTTGAAACATTTCTTTAATATTTTAAGCATTGTAATGTTCTTTCTTTACTTTTTTGTAAGGGTTGGACTTGAAACTTGAGGTATGAATTATAACGTCAGTCATATGCTATATTGACAATAAAAAGAATTACTGTGGCTTTTATGAAATCCTAAATATTTAACTTCTATTCGCAACAGATTTTAAAAACTCAGTTTGGCTTTAATGCCTAAAAAAAAAAATAATAATAAAAGACCTTTCTTATATTTCTTACTATACAGCTTTCAGTGTCATCAGATAGATCACAGTGTTGTAGAACATAAAAAATATCATTTACTAAACATAATTTTGTCATAAAGCACTAAAGCAACAAAAGTTTTTTGTTTTTTGTTATTATTTTTTTTTTTACTTGAGCTTTTCACAATTGTATTTGCTTGGTGTATTCCTTCACAGGTTTTAAAAAATGTTAGTATTTTAATAACAGACATATTTTTAGAAATAATAGTTGACAAAATAATGAAAATAACAATTCATTTATGTTTTGGTTTGAAGACACTTTGCATAAAAAGAAGTATGTTCACATTCTCAAGCAAAGAAGAGGTTAGATGATAAAATATTTTATTAAATAATACCAAATTGCAGGCATCATTAGTTTGCTCTGATTTTTTTCCCAGTAAAAAGGCTTTCGAGTCTTTTACTTTGATATTTTACAATAAATTTTATCTTAGCAAATATTTATGGAGAAAATATTGACTCCAGTTCCATTTATACTGGTTCTAATCTCTAAAGCACACTGCTGAATCATGCAATGAAAGTAGCTTCTAAATTTTTGATAAAAGATTTGTGAAAGACATATGTTTATGTTTTTAATAATTAACATTAAAGAAGAAAACAGTAAATTACAAGATTAAAAAAGTATTTATTTTGATAATTTTAAAATAATGCTCTAAATAATTTAGGGACTTGTTTTACAACAAAACAATTTTTTTCAAATGTTCTTTTAAAATATTTTGACTGCATAATTAAAGATTGATGTGTACTGAATTAGTAAATTCAAGTTTGTATAAAAATAAAATTTCAATGATTACAAACAACATAAAATGTTTGCCATAGTAAGTCACCTGTCATTAAAATTATTTGACTCTTAATCCAGGCCCCCCTTTTTCTTTCCTTTGTGGCTTCTTGCTGAGGTAAAACCTCTACTGTTACCTTCATTTGGGCTTGTTGTCCATTGCCCAATTTTCTGTTCTCATACTATACTCCCTAACTAGTTGTTCCCATCCATATCAAATTAATCTTTGGTTCCTATCAATTGCTCATCAAGGAACCATGTCTCCCCTGAAATATTGTAGTAGTCTCCTAACTTTCTTCTGTCCACTATTGGTGAATATTGTTTAAAATGTCAAATGCTGCCTTAAAAATGTAAGTTTTAATGTCGGTGTCCTGCTGAAAACACTTCTTTCTCATTGCTTTTAAATTAATGTTCTAAGTCCTAAAAAAATCCAAAAGCTGTCACTACTCTCTATTGCTCCAGACTTAGGTATTTAAATTTCACGTTGAGGGGATTTATTCAAAACTGTGACTATGATTTTCTCACATTGCTTTACATATATTTCCTTGCCCTTCACTTTTATATAACACAATACTATTTAGTATACCATATTTTCTTTCTCCATTTAGAACTCAATATTTATATACAGTAGACTCTCAGTTATCTGGCACCCATGGGGATTGGTAGATGCCAAATAAATGTAAGCCCACTCTCCATTAACCAAAACTTAAGTAACCAGCAAAACAATTTTTCCAGTTGTTTGAGAGTGCTGGTTGCTTGAGTTCTGGTTAACAGAGAGTATACTATATTTAATATTTTAATTAGAAATTTAAATAGATAATATATGAAACAGTATCCTAGTGAAATGTGACATTCACAGCAGCCATTTGTTTTCTGTTTAATTTATCAAGGGACCAACATTTTTCTTATTATTTATAATGAGAGATCTGATGGTGTCTGTCTTTCAGGCTTTTAGAAAGTAGTGGGTGTTGCAACACCACTTAGACACTTATTGCAAAATGATATGTCACCATAATTTAGATCAATATGTCTGTGCCTACATGCCAGGAGCCAGGAAGAACAGGAAATGGCTAATTAGTGATAGAGTTTGGAAGACCAAGTGAAGTTCAGTTGCCCTATATTATGAGAAAGAGTACAGTGCTTTCAATTTGATATTATGGTTCTGCTGATATTTTTGTCCTTAAACGATTCCTTATACTTTAGTTCCTCTGAAATGGAATTGAAATCATGGTAAACTACTGTTTTCTTTTTCTTAAAGGTATTTTACTTCATTTCACATATTCTCAAATTCTACTGCTTTTGACCAACTGAGCTCTTTTGATATGAGACATGTATTGAAACACAGTAATATGACTGTCTTGATTTATATTGATGCCTTCTATTTTTAAAATAAACCCATTTTCGCATGCTTTTTTTTATAAAATTAATGCTTCAGTAACTTCCTCCTAACATTGATTATGTTTCAATCAAACATCCATACTGTTTGTAAAATAATAGTACAGGAGTGAATGAAATAACCACTAAGCACCCATCTTATGAATATTATATAATAGTCAAAGTAAATACAGTGATATAGGCAATATGCATTTGACTTGGAAATACATATTAAGTGAAAACAATATGTTCCTAAAGACTTCAGGCAGTATGAAAGCTTTCTTATGAAGTTAGAAATATTTCAAATATAAGTATATATACTTTTTAAGGTCTATAGAGAGAGTACATGTGCATATTAAACTGAATATAATGGAAAGTAAGGAAAGAAAGTGCAATGGAGTGGAAGGATTCTCAGGTTGTCTCAGGTTGCAAGGTGGGGGAGTGGAATTAACAAGGAACCATTTTCTTTATTGGGAATTTTGTTTGGGGTGAGATTTGTGGTGGAAATTCATTTTTAAAAATTACTGAGCAAATTACATAGGATAAGCAGGCCCTGAATAAATAAATGACAAATGTGTATAATGCACAAAGCCTATGGTTATTCCAATACTTGGTTTTTGAGGTTCAAAATGAATAATGATTATAGTCTTAGTGGTTATTTGGATATGGATAAACACTGACTTCATTAGCTAATACACTTAATATCTACACTAAGTGATTCTCTATTCTCTCGAAAGACTACTGTATATTAAAGCATTGTGAAATTCCTTGAAATTTATTACTGTAGAGCATAAAAGGATTAATAGAAATGCATACACACACCATGGACAACTGAGAATGTTTAGCTGTTTTGAATTTATATATACAAATCTTGTCTGGAACAATATTTTTTGGTTCCCCTTTTATGCTTAATGTTCAAAAGAATAATATTCATGAACAGATTTCTCTTTATTTCCATGCATTCTATTACTAACTCATTACCCACATTTTAACATTTATTTCATGTTTGACCTTGTCAAAACGTAGTTCTCAATCTGATGGTTATAAACTTACTCATACCCTGAACTTGTAGCCTGTAAAGCTTTTGTTCTGTAATTTGACAACTAATTTGGATCATAAATTTTGTTGATATATTTTCCACTAAAAAATCATGCTGCTTCATAATTACAATATGGGTTCTCTGACTTGCTACTTTCTATTGGTATAACCATAGTAATATAGCTAAGATATGCATAACTTTTTTCTTAAAATAACTCATAGCATTTTATTAGGATTTTTTGCTCCTTTTTATTTCCTGTATCAATTGCTAGCAGGTTAAATAGAAATAGTGTAGATAATAAATTTGACTAATCAGTAATAAAAATGGGACAAGAACCCATTTTTCACAATATCAGACTAACATTATTAATAATTTATTTCTTATTTTATTAAGGAGGACAGATAATTTGCTATGTACCAGACACAAGTCTAGGCAGGGTTGCTGATGATTCTTTCTAATGGGTGAGACAATAAATAAACAAACATACATATAAACTGTATATGCCATTAGGATTTAAAAGAGTTTATGGTAATGAATGGGAGCTTTGTTCAATGTGGTTAAAGGAGATAGCATTTAAGCTGAGTCACAAAGAAGAGTCAGTCATGGAAGTCAAGGGAAAGGTGGGCATTCCAGGCATAAATAACACCTGTGCAGAGATCTGAGACTGAAAATGAGCTTGGGATGCTAGAAAATGTTTTGCATAAAAGAGAAAGGCTTATTCAGTTTGCAAGGAAGAGGGTAGAAGTGACTGATAATGGAGATAGGACTGAGTGTCCTACCTTTGAGTGACCTTTTTGAGAGGGACTTAACAGATTGAAGTAGGTATTTCATAAAAACTAGTTCAAATCTCTGGTTCCAATTTTGATGTTATTAAAATTGATGTGCTGTTAATTAAATTAGCATGTATGTATATGTCTGTGTGTAAATATATATTCTATTTATATATATTCTATTTGAAGAGAAGTTATTCATCTTGAAAATTTAAGGGCTCTTGGAGTTTTTATGGTTTGTCTTAAATATAACTAGATTTTGAAGACTGAAATATCAAAATTCAATATTTAATGAAGAAAATATTTCAGTTTATTTTTATCATAAATAAACTGAATAAGTAAGTTAAAAATAGTTCCATAACTATCATATATGGAGTACTCACAATCTAAGGAATCTTCCTGTGAATCCATGACACTGAACCTAAGGGTACTGCTTTCCCTACAGCCTCTCATAGACTATGGCCCTGGTCTTCCTTCTACCAACCTGGAGAAGTGCCCCTTTTTACTTCTCCTTGTGTTTACAGACTATGGAGCCCTTTCGTCCCATGTTTCATAGTCATACCATCCTCCTCATTTTCTACTTTCATTTACTAAAAAATTTAGTACCTGCCTTACTCTTTTCCAAAAAGGTTTATTTTTCTTCCTCAATTATTTGAATATCCACTTAGATGTTTCAGTTCAGCATCCTGACATCTCCATTCCTAGTCCTTACATCAGCTACCCACTGCATGGGCATGTAGTTAGACTCGTCATTATCAAGAAGAGCCCATACCCCAAATTTCAGTTTCAGGCACTCACTGACAACCCATGATTTCCTCCTTTCTATCTCTAATAGTGTCATTGCAACAATTATTTTGTTCCTCCAGGACCTCTCATTCATTGACACTACCATCTTTTTACTGAAAATCCCTTTTTCTGTGTGTGGGGGGGAGGCTCAATTCTCTCGTTTTTTGGCTTAAATTCACATTGTCTCTTTGTAGATCTCTACCCTGAATACACCAACTCCTTGGCCTCTTTCCCTATTGTCATTCCTATTAGGCAAAACTTCAGCACTATTTTAAATTTAACTTTTCTTCTCATTGGTGCTATGTTACTCTTATGAGACATGAAATTCTAAAGTCATAGCTGGTCAGAATATCCAGCACAGTACTTCTGTGTTAATTATTTGATTAACTTATTCATTATTTATTTCACAAATAGGTATTGAGAATACACATTCTTATGATATAATATGACCAAATCAGCAAGTAATCTAGAATGGCTAGAGAGGGGCCAAAGAAAGAATTGTAGAGTGAAGTCACCAGTGATGAGGCTGGGGTAAAAGAGGCTACAATAAGTGACCCTGGGAAATTCCAAAGCATGTACTCAGAGTGAGACAGGAGCTATTGAGGGTGGTTCTGTGCAGGGCTATACAGTGTCTGGCTCCAGGACAGCAAAAGTGGGAATGGGGAGACCAATGAGAAGTTATTCACATATCCCTGGTCAGAGATTACGGTGCCTTAGACCAGACGCTCATTGGTGTGGCTGGTAGGAAGTGTTGGATTTTGGATATATTTTAAATGGAGTATTGAATAGTGATTGGATATGAATGTGTGTGAGAAAGAGTCAACAGTGGCTCCAGTGGTATTCAGCCTGAAATACTGGAAAGACAAAAAGGTCGTTTATAGAGAAGGAGACTGAGAGTGGAGCAGTTGTTTAGACTCTGATCCTGTACACCATTAGCAGTTCATTGCAGAAAGCAAATAAATGTGTATTACAAAGGCCTCAAACGTAAACACTTTGAGACAGACCAACCATATAAATGAGTGATGTGAACTCAGCATAAAATAACAAATGACCATTCAAACTTAGCCTCACAATTGGGGAGACAATAGAACATGGAGAGGATAGAGAAGCTCATGTTCTGGCACTTCTAGAAAATGATTGTCATGCACACATTGTCACTGAATTCACCATTTATTCCAGAGAAGCAGGAAATCTGAATTTTTATGTGAAATACCTTTAATTTAAAAAAGATGTTTACTAATTCAAATTAGTAAAAACATAAATAAGTAAACACACGACAAAGGAAAAAAGAAATTCTTGACCCCAAAGGTCTACATGCCATAACTTAGAACATCTGATTGTAGAAGGAAAGCTTGAATTAAGCCCTCGGATCAGAAGATTCAGACTTGAGTCTCATCAGGGCAAGTTGCATTGCTTGTGTACCTTGGGCCAGTGATTTAACTTGTCACTGAGTTTTGGGCTCCTCCTAATCTGAAAAACAAAAAAAGAGCAGTTACGTTCTGAACTCCTATGTTTCCTTAAGAATATGGATCAATAATTTGACAGAAAGCCACCCCATGGGGGAACAAAGCTATCATGTTTATGAAAGTACATGAACTAAGAGAGGATAAGACAAGTTTTGGAAACAATTTTTGCTCCCAAAAGTTGTCTTATGGGAGTGAAGTATGGGGCTTAGTGGATGAATTCAGAGAATCAATCACAGCAGAGCACCTAAATTATGAGCGTGGAGAGAGTGCCTGGGGAGAAACAGGATGCTGATGATACACTGAAGACAAATATCTAGTTCAAGAAAACCTCAACAGATTACAGAAATATATCTAATGATCCATTAGTGGATTAACTGGTAAGAAAAGTCATATTTCTCAAATTCTGCTTGGCATTTTCATTTCTGATTTAGCTTGAAAAGCTGATAATCTACATAGATAAACTTGTGTTATTTAAATATAAAACACTAAGGTTTAAATTTAACTTTTACATTTTTTTTGCTATGGACCTTAGACTTTCTAAATCTTGTATAGGCAGATTCCTCAGCCATGATATTGAGATAATAAAATAATTATTATACTACTACTAACTATTTAGCTTACAGAAAGGTAACATGGAAGAATTAAACAATCTACTACTTTATCCTCTTGCTGACTCAGCGAAAGTATTATACTATAACTCAAATTGTTGCTAGAGATATATTTGTGAATTTGTGTAATCATTTGTGATCATTCCTTTTCATTAGACTGTAAGGACTCTTTTAAAATTATATACAATCAGTCCATAAATAATGAAGCTGATTCAAGGTGGATATTGTTATTAAACTGATGGAAGTTAGAAGTTGAGACAAGTTTGTGGAAACAATAAAAATAAAACATATGATGAAGTAAAAGATCCTTTGGTCTTGTTAAAATAAGACCGCAAAGGGACTATTACTAGCAGTTTTATGTTTCTATCAAGGAATTCAAAGATGTTTGACCAATAGGGTGAAAAGATTTTATTCCGTTAAGAGAGAAACTGGGTAAGGCAATTTCAGTCACCAATTTTAGTTATAATAGAAGGTTATATATTCTTCTTTTGTAAGTACTGTCACTAGCAATTCTGCATCTGCCTTTGAAAATTCAAGTACATAATTGACCCCAGGAGAGGGTTGGGTTTTGATGGTCCTTTGATTTCTCTTGTCTCCAAGAACTCAAGTGCAAGTCCTATAAAATAATGAGAACTCACAGGAAATATTTTCCACAGGCTTTAAAATTCATTGCTCAAGTTTTACATTTCTCCGTATTTAAAAAGAAAAATATCTCTGTGTTTGGAGGAAGCCACAGACTGTTATATAGTTTTAGAGCATTTCCTTTAATGCAGATTTTTTATTAAGATTTGGAGAATGCTTCTACTCTTCTGCCCAAGATGGAATAAGAGTGACCAGGCTTAGCCTTCTGACTTAAACAACTACAAAAATGCATGATATATGTCAAACATTGGTTTACGTACATTGAGAAAAAGGCAGATGGGAGGAAGATAGACAAGGTAAGATCTATAAGTGCCTCAGTTCACAGCCCAGAGTTCCCAGGCCATCATATAGAAGGCAGGCATGGGGAGGCTAAACAGGCCCTTGTACACTCACTGAGTTGAGAAAGTGAAGACCAGAGTTCACAAAGGCCAAGATTTCTAGAATTTGTGGAGCAAATACCAGAGAAAGGAAGTTTAATAGAGAGCAAGCTTCAAAGAGGGTGTCCTCTCAAAACTTTGTTTCAATGTTTATTGTATGTACATGAGATATAACTACCCAAAGAAAAGGGAAAAATACTGAAATAGTGTCTGTACCTACCAACTAAAATGTAAACTTTATAAATACATGAGTTTTAGAATTATTAAAAAGTTACTGTCTTATTAATGGGGTTAAATTATCCCTAGACTAAAACTGTTTGTATTTGTCTTCATGAAACTTAAAAGCAGGACTTGAAATCATTCCACTAATTTCAAGTAACTTAATTGCATAGAAGAACAAAAGTCAATACTCTCTTAATTTTTTTTTTAATTTTTCTCTCTTTATTATTAGTTTCAGGAATAAAAAATAACATAATGATTAGACATTTATACACCTTACAAAATGATAACCCCAACAAGTCTACCCATCTGACACTGTACAGAGTTATTACAATACCATTGACTTTATTCCCTGTGCTCTACTTTACATCCCATGACTATATGTTTTTTAAATTATAGTTGACATTCAAAATTATTTTATATTACTTTCAGATCTGCAGTATAGTGGTTAGGCATTTATAAAATTTATGAAGTGATCTTCCTGATAAGTCTAGTACCCATCTGACACTATACATAGCTTTTACAATAGTATTGACTATATTCTCTATACCATACTTCTCTTTTAAAAAGACACATCAAAATCCAGCAACAGGTAAAATAAACCATGTAAAACACTTAATCCTAAATACTTAAATAAGCAAAGAAATTAAAAATGTCATCCATATTCAGGAGAAAAGTAAATAAAAACGGAATTAGAACTGAAAAAAGATGATGGAACTAGTGGACAAGGAGAGCAAACTGTTTATAATAATTCTCTGCATGTTTAAGAGAGTAGAAGAAAACATGTGCTTGACTAGAAGAGAAGTGGGAGATAGTAAAAAAGAGAAGCTGAGAAGTATTTTAATAAGCTTATAAATTTGATATTACCCAAAGCAACTTACAGATTTAATGCAATTCCCATCAAAATCCCACAAACATACTTTCATAAAATAGATTAAAAGATTATCAGATTTGTATGCAACCACAAAAGACCTCGAATTGCCAAAGCAATTCTACTTAAAAAAGAAGGCTGGTGGTATCACACTGCATGATTTCATTTTATAATACAAAGCATCAGTAATCAAAACAGCATGGTATTGGCAGAAAAACAGACCCACAGACCAATGGAACAGAATTGAAAATTCAGAAATAGATCTACAAATATATAGACAAATATTTTTTGTTAAAGGAGCAAAAAATATGCAATGGGGAAAAGACAGCCTCTTTAGTAGGTAGTACTGGGAAAACTGGAAAAACATATGCCAAAGAATGAACCTGAGCTGTGAACTCTCTCCATATACAAAAATTAACTCAAAATGGAAGTCTAGTTTTTTTAAAGCTGTGCAATTCAGATGAATGCATAAGTAATACTCTGCAAAGAAACTCTACAGGGTTTACTAACGTTTGGACTCATTTATCTTTTGATCTCCAGTAGGAACACCATACCATACTAAGCATCTCATTAAGTATTCAGGGTTTCCTGAAGGAATGCTGGACACAAGCTGGCCTTAAGTTATTTCTGATGGTAACTTGGTGTGAACTTGGTTTTCAAATAACATTTTTCTAATTTTAGTTACTTGTAACCGATACTAGGTTTAGATTTTGAGATATGACACGTTTCTACTCTTGAGATTCTACATTGATTTTGGAAGTATATTTTTATCTTTATCTTTTTTTTACAAAGGATTTAGCATGAATTTAAATAGATTTATAATTATCTTCCTAAGTTTAACACTGCCCTTTTTTCCCCCAGTCATTTCTCTGAAACAAGGAATAAACAGTTGAATAATGTACATGTATATAGCAGCAGGATTCTTCATTCCAGTCTGGTCCTGCTGGTTCTCACCTTTATTTTCTCCCTATAATCAGAAATTTCTACTTAACTTTTTTTTAATTTCTTATTTGATTAGTGACTCAGTACTTCATAGAAATGGATGCCTCATGAATAACTTACATTGAAATAGGCAAACATGACTAATAACAAACTATGATAAACATACCATTATTTTAAAATATTTTTTGAAATTCTTTATATGAATGCATCTTTTTATAAGGTTAATTTTTTTATTTTTTATAAGGGTAATATTAGTTTCATCTTTTTAAATGTAGTGTCTGAAAAGATATACTCATATTTGAGTGCTATGTCTGACATTTCAATTCTAAGTTAAGGCCACCAGCATTTATAACTACTGCTGTTCTATTAAATATTTGTCAGATAGAAAGACAGAGGATTACGTTCTCTCATACATCCAGCACATTCAGCACTACACCTAAAAAAAAAAACTGTCACCTGGGCATCAACACAAATGTAATTGTTTTATTGAAGCTCTGATAGCACTATTATTCAGACACTGGCATTAGCACTTCAAGACTACTGCACATATCACAGAAATAAATACATTATTGTTATTTGAAAAATAAGATATAGGATTTGGGGATAACATTGTGCAAAAATATTTAATATGCAGTTTATTTGGTATACTTTCAGCATTATTGTTGACTGGATTTATTTTACTTCAAAGCATAGATTGAACTTCTCAATAGTGGATCATCATTTTATGCTCATTTCAGACAGGACAGTTATATTAATAATTCATGCAATTTGTTGCCACATGTCAAAGTTTACACAAGCAATGCACACAAAGAAACAACCAAATACAAAATGAAAAAAGGAAAACCACATTAATCAGAAAACTCTTAAGTAGAGAGTTGGTGACATTAGGCTATCTATTTCTATTATAAAACAACAGAGAGTAGTATTTTCATAGCCATGACACTTAATCTATTTCATATTTTATATGATTTTGAAAACAGTATTGGCAATATCACACACAAACCACAAGTAATTTTAATCACCATAATGCATTCATCAAGAGCGATATTCTAGAAAGTCATTGAATTATTTACATAGAAACTCTTATTGCCACAAAACTCCTCTGTAGAAAATTTGCATTCTAATGGATATGCTTATCAATATCCTCAACAACTAAATCACTTTCTTATGTATTTTACCTTTATTTCTGTCCAAATGCCTGTCATGTTTTACCTTTCCCATTATATTGGTAATATGTCTTAGGTTGGTAAGAGGTATTTTGTACTCATTATGCAACAAATTTAGTTGATAATTGTCATTTTTTCTACATTGAAAATTATTTTTCAGTATCTTTTACTTAAACCTTAAAATTTATATTATTATATAATTGAGTAAACAGTGACTTGACGTGAGGAAGTACGAGGGAGGTTTAAAATATATTGTTTTGTTTTTTTTAATTTTCTCCTTAACTTGCAAAATTTCATGAGAAAAAGAAAAACATTTTTCTCTAGGGTCTTTGTGACCTGGAATAAAATACAAAAACAGCCAAATGCTGGGTTTTCTTCAGTGCTGGAAATAAAGGCAGTGCATGTGAAAGGAGTCCCAAGATCCTTTTTTATGACTTGATAAATTAGTTATATTTATGGGAATGGTCAGGAGTAAAGCATTCACGTGACTTAAATAAAGACCTTTCATTATCAGCAGTGAGCTGAAAGCTGCACTCCTCACCTTGGAAAGAAAGCTCTAAAATTTAAACAAATTAAATAATAGAATTCTGAAAGTTAAATTTTGGAAGTGTGATTTTAAAATATTGGTCTGAATTATGAAATTTGTGAGAGTAATGAGTTGAATAACTTCAGTGAATTCCAATTCAACCTACTTTAAAACACTTGTTATTAATTTCATGCACCTTTGAAAGACTGGTGCCCAACTTACTAGAGTTAACTAAAGCCAGGCATACACATTTTTGGATCAAGAACTTACTTAGGTGTCTGGGGAGAAGACTAATTATTCTCTTTTAATGTTTTCTATGTATGAGAAGACGTACTGTCTTTCAGTGTTATAATCAATCATGAATGTACTTCATTGTCTTATCTCAACCTGTACACTATCTCACTATTTGAAATTATTCAAGACAAAACAAATTCATCAAATAATAATTGTTGAACACTTACTATTTGCTAGGTATTGGGATATCCTAGAAGTGATAGCATAATAAACAAGGTATAATCTCTGCCCAAAGATTGAAATAAGATAAAAAAAAAAAGACAGTTAAATATTACACTCTAATATACTGTCACATCATCACTACATCTTTAGAGCTGTTTCTAATACATTTATTGTTGCTGTATTCCCTTTGACACCCATGTAGTACATAAAATTGGATGTGTGCTAAATAAGGAAAGCCTGAATGAGTAAAACTGTGGCTTTGTGTACTACAAAGTATTCCAGGAAAACTACTTTGAGTTTTAAGCTATTCACTCAATTCACCACAATAAAAATGAATTAAGAGCAGTGATAGCACCAAACTTCAGACCTTCATGTCATAAAAGTCCTTGCACTTTAATGCATAATTACTTATCATTAATATTTCATTTGCTTATCTTTTGCCTGTGTTGTATTAATGTAATAATTAAAATTGATTTTTATAGTATAATTTTACAAGATACCAAAATGAGTACTCTGCTAAAGGCTGGAAAAAGAGTTCTGGTATACTTTCAAATGTTAACGCTACACTTCTGTTAAAGAAAATCAACAAATGTTTAATAAACCCGTGTAGTATGGTGCTCAACTATGCCTTACTATCAGTGTTTATAGGCACTTCTTTCTAAGACTACTTTAGTAAGCACTTTCTTCAGATAACTTCTCCACTGCTCCAGAATCATCAAAACAGTATTTCAAATTTAAGGTTGATTAATTTTGCTTAAAACTTAAGATTTTTGCTGTCACCAATGCCTGTTTAAAATTTGAATATATTGGTATAAATATTATGTCTAGATTTGGAGAATTTAGCTGAGCACTAGAAATTAGTTTGATTAACACAAACTCAGAAATTCATATCAAAGTGAATGTGAACTAACTTGATGAAATATGTAGTGAATTGCAGCAGTAAGACCATTGTTTCATGGATGTATGTTTGGGGAAGGCCTTTAGAATTCTTTTTTCCTTCTAGTCCATTATGACTATATCTGATGCTTAGGTTCATGAATTTTAGCAGCACTGCAGTGTTTACCTATGGAATTTTGACTACAGCTGCTTAATTTATTTTCCATTAAATGATCAATAGACCTGTAGTTTCTGAATTGCAAAATGCACAGGGACTCATTACCTCAGAGTTATTATCAGATGAGGTAAGAAGGCCTATTGTCAGCAAAATTGATGCTTCCTTAAGATGGGATGGAAACTTCATCTACCTAATTTTCTCTAAAACTGGAAAATTAGTGGTTTGCTTTTAAAATTTAAAGACAAAAATAAACATGATATTGGCATGTCAATCAACTCTAACATTTTGTTACATGGAAAATAAAAGATAGAAAATCAACTCAATCACTTGCAAATCTGAAAAACATTGTCTGTTTATACTGAAATATTTAGAAGTTATATTTTATATTTTAGAAGGCAATTATTATACTTAGTTCATTGACTGTCTGTATCATGAGTATTTCCCCCAAAAAGACTTTAATTTTTTATAATAGTTACTTTATAGGATGCGTTTATAATATTTTGTTGGGAAATTCATATTGCTTTCTTATGTACCAAACTTATATTTCAGAACTCATCTTTTGGTAAATATGTCCTTGTCTTTTGTTTTTTTCTTCATTAATTATAAACTGTGAATATGGTAGGCAGAATTTTGGTCCCCATATTTTTTATCCCCTAGTGTTATGTTTATGTATGCTACATTACTTAGCAAAGTGGTTTTGCAGAATGAATTAGGGTTGTGTATTAAAATAAAATTATCACCCTGGATTAACCAGTGGACTTAATATAATTACATGGGCCTATAAACGCAGAAGAAGGGTGCACAAGTATGGGTCAGAGATGCAAAGGAAGAAAAGGGAGGAGAAACTCAAAGCATAAGGTAGACTCAACCTGCCATTGTGGCTTTGAACATGGACAGGGGACCATAGGCCAAGGAATATGAGTGGCCACTAGAAGCTAGGAATAGCCCTGAAGGGACAGCCAACAAGGAAATAGGCACTACATTTCCACAACCAAAAAGATTTGAATTCTGCCAACTTGAAGGAGCAACAAGGGAGATCTCCCCTAGAGGCTCCTGGACACAGTCTGGCTGACTCCTTGAGTTAGCCTTGTGAAATTTTAGAGTATCCATCTGATTTCTCTTGATTTCTGACCAACAGAAACTGTGAAAGGATAAATTGGTTTTGTTTTAAGCTACTGAATTTGTGGTCATTTGTTACAAAAGCAGTAGAAAGCTAATACCCTGAGTCTTCAATGTTTTGAAACACTAGATTGCAAATTTCTAACTAAAAGGTTATCTTCAGTGAAGTAGTATGACACTGAAATGTTATTTCATGAATATTGAAAAAGTAAATAAAAATGGCCCTTATCTTCCAAAAAAGTAATAATTCTAACATAGCTTGTAAAATTATTTTTCTATGATATCTGTGATTTACCCCTAAATTAACTAGAATTCTTTCAGAAACTGCTGTTAAATTGTGACATATTCAATGTATTATATAACAGAAAATTATTTTTTTATTTGTTGTCTTGCAGTGCCCCTTACTGAACGTATTTGATATGATAATTAATCTGCTAAGTACCATTGTCCTTAACCTTGTTATTTCCTGTCCAAAAACAAAGTGATTTTCTTGTAGTGAGGAAAATTGTATTGAGATACAAAGAACCTAAAAGAAGAAATGTTGTTTGAGCACTGTGGTCTCAAGTAATCATTTTATTGCTATTCAATCTCATTTAAAATAACCCTTTAGCTATTATTAAAAAGAGCTCTCTGAAGTAGGTGAACTCAATGAACATTTTCAGTTACTAATTTTGTACCTGCATTATGTTGTACAGCAAAGAAATAACTTCATCATTACAACATACTATCTGCTCCATTTTTTGAAGTTTGTAGTTTATATGAAATTAATTATAACTGAAATATTTTGGAAGTAGAATATTTACGTTGTTTACAGTGTAAATAGTAAGGAAACATTAGTTCTAAATCTAAAGCAGTTATTTAAATACATTCTTTTACTCCTATTTGCAAAGTCAATAGATTTGGTGTGAATAATTCTTTAGTATAACTGCTTCACAAGCATAGGTGACAATGCAGTCAGCTAGATCAACACGTGAATATCTGGAAAGCATTGCAGTTTAATGTGTTAAAATAAAGCACACATATATATATATATTTAGAGTGAAAAATAATAAAATATTTGAAAGTAAAAATAGAAAAATGCATAGCACACTTCATTACACTAATGTGGACTGCTTTTAATATTATGTCAGACTCTTGAGCCACTCTCTTTACTCGAGCCCGCTCCTACCTCTTTGGAGTGTACTTTCTCTTCAATAAACTACCCCTTTGTTTCACCTCTTAAAAACTATATTATGTCAGATATCCCCATATAATTGATAACAGTGCTTCTCCACAAGTTATATGTCATGTTCTCTCTATAGAAAGAAGTGCTAGCCATTGATGACTGAACCATTGAAACCAGTAAATCCAGTGAACAATTTATTGTCCCTATCCACCCTCCTTATGGTGATTGTGAAGTCCTCATGTGAGAAGCCCAGGACAAATTTTTATTTATTTATTTATTCATTCATTCATTCATCTATTTATTTATTTATTTATTTTATTGGGGTGACATCTGTTAGCAAGGATTACATAGGTTTCAGGCATACAATTCTATAGTGCATTGCCAGGACAAATTCTTGAGTCTCTGAGTCCAAACTTCTTAGAAGCTTGACCTCTGTATTCTGTTTTTCTTGTAGATGCTTCATTCATGTCCTGTTGCCATTATAATCGCTTTCTATCTAACTTAACAGGCGTTTGTATCCCTTATAATATGCTACTGTTGAATATATCACATGAAAAACGTTCTTTTAAAGAACAGCGTGAAGGTTATGGAGGTGAAATTCTATACATTACCAAGTCCATTCTATTGAAATTTTCAGTATAGAAAAATAGTAATCAGCTGTAGCTAGTTTTAGTTTACTCTAAAAGGGACAAATGCCACCACAACTAACCTAAGTCACAGTACTGTCCCTTCTTCTGATAAACAGTGAAGGAAGGAGAATTCGTAGTTTCATGGAACTGATAAATAATTCATAATAGTATGATTGGTGTAATGTTGCTGAATGTAGTTACTACAATGCCATTCGTATTTTCCTGGAATTATTCAATAATTCTATTAATGTTATAGCATGCTGCTTTGACCTTGGCTTGTAGTTTTTCTACAAATGTAGCAAAAGCCTGAGCTAGGATGTGAATTTATTAACCCTCTTAATAACTGTAGAATCAAACTTGGTAAATTATTTCTTCAACAAAAAGAAACCATGGTATATATTCAAACCTTAGTCAAAATCACACTGTTGTAAGCCAGTAAAAGTTTTAAAATAGAATAAAACTTCCTTCAATAAGTTCTGATTCCTTATTGATTGAGTATACAACACCTTAGATCAAGTAAAATGTAATAAAAAGACCCCTCTTGCCTTTGGTATGTAGGTAAAATAGTTGAGGGTAGGGGCAAGAGACTGATTTGTAGTCTTTTCTGATTTCTATCATGTAAATGCTTTCACAGTGGCTGATCTTGACCTCTCAACATGATGGTACTGTACTCCTACTTAAGAGATATACACAATTGATTCTTGTGGGTGGACCCAGTAAGAGCCTACTCCAGGACAAAAAATATAATGGGTTGATGATTTTCTTGTTACATTTCTGATAGTTTCCGCACACTGGAATTCTCTAGACCAACGTTTTTCAAACTTCTTTTTAATAAGCAATCAAATCACCCAAGCAGATTCTTATTTAAGGTACAGTTTCTTATTCAGCAATTTTGAGGCAGGGCCTAAGATTCTTCACTTTCTAACAGGTTCTCAGATAATGCCAAAGTTTCTGAGTTCATGGACTAAACTTAAGAGTAGTAGGCATATACAGCACTGGTTCCAAAACATTAGCCTGCATCAGAATCCCTACGTAACAGTGTTAAAACAAATTTCTTGGCCCAAGATTTCTGATTCCATATGTGTGGGCCAGGTGGACAGAAGTTGGGTGGACAAGAATTTGTGTTTTTGGCAAGCTCCCAGGTGACCCTGGTGATGCTGGTCCAGGGACCCCATCTTGAGAATCACTGGTTCAGAGTAATCTCAGAATCGTGAAGAACTTTGTCTTCTAAGGAATATCTAGAAAGAGAACAACTAATTTCAAATCAATCAGTTGATTATTTCCTTCATCCCGTCATACCATTACCAGGGCGATATGACTACCCATAGTGTTTAAAGCAGTATGTTCTGTTCTGTGGGGAGTTACAGTGGAATTTAAAGAAATTTTTGCCTTTGGTAATTTGCAATTTATAATGAGACACTAGTCAGAAACAAATGACAGCAATATAAAAGATGCATAAGAAAATTCATCAACCCTGAAGTGTGATTATGTGAGGATTACATACAAGGAGATGAGGGAAATGATTAAGAAAGGTGATGATTTATGTTACTGAGGGATATGGTTCAAATCAGCCAGACATGTCTGTCAACATTAGATGGGAAATAACATTCATAAAATTGAGTCCCAGAGGGGTTGACACAATTAGCTGAGGAAATTTTTGATGGGTACTACAGCTTGGAACTGAGAGGTCACTATTAACAGTGGGAAGACTTTTCATAAGATATCCTCACATTAAGGTTCATAAAGACCCATGGCAGGCATACTGTTTCAGGGGGGAAAGGCAGGCATTGTGAAACCTTGATGTTCTAATCTAACTTAATGGTGATAATATAAGAATTGTTCATTATGTAACTATCAGAATTTCTTCTTGGTAAAATGAAGACATTATGAATGTGGAAATGAATGAATGAGAAGGAATAATCTATTCATTCATAGCAAGAGAATCAGTCATCATTAAAAACTTAAAGGCAAGCCAGTGACTGAGAAGATGTTATAGTTCAAAAAAGAGGAAAGCTTCAGTATACCCTGCATGGTGGTTGTTGGCATGGAGGAGCTGCAAATGGGCTAACTAAAATAGGGCATGTGATTGGTTTGGGAGAACATACTTGTTTTCTTTGGTTGGTTTTGAATTGAAAATGGGGGCAAATAGGGAAGCTATTATTGCAGAGATTGGCCAAATTGGTATTATTCTGGGCTGATTGTTGCAGAGATAGTGGGACGCAGTTTTTACAACTGTGGTCTCTTTATGTATTCAGTCTCCATTTAGGGACATCTGGCGATCCAGATTTTTACTGCTCAGGGATTGTTCAGGTGTTTCCATGGTTAACTATATCATAAGATCTTCTTGACTTATTATAGCATCATGGCAATTATGGATGAGAAAGCAGCCACACACAAAAACATTTAGAGTAGACTCTAGATAGCTGCATCACAGTAGCTCAAGACCACTATGACAATAACAATGTCTAGTCCTTGTAACATGCTTCAAAACTAATCCAGACCAATAAAACAAATACTATGGACTACTAGGATCAACTGTAGAGACATGTGTAGGATTTTCCTTAGGCCAATGTAATACCTGTTTTATTTTACCTGTTCCATATTCCTCTGATCTAAGTACATTAAGGAGAGCTGGCAGTAGCACAGGTGCCAGCGTGATGACAAGGCCCACCACCACCACCACCAAAACAGTGTAGATCATTGCAATTGTGTTGTTGTTACTTGTGATATCTTCACTGGAAAATGTAACTCTTATCATTTCACTTATTACAATTAAAAATAACCTGGTTGAATGTATGCTTTTACTTCGATTGTAAGCATAAGTATCTTTTAAGGCCTGGCATATTTTCTCCTAAGTGCATAAAACAGTTGCTGGCATGTAGTATGTGAGATGTAAATGATGAATGTTCCTTACCTTGCTTTGACTTCTGGAAAGTTCTCACTTGATTAAAGACTCTTAATTTTTTGCAATGCCATGTAATAAACTGCTAGTCTTCTCATCACATATATATAGCATATATAATATATATACTATATATGAGATATATATGTGAGTATAATGTATATTATACATTAGATTTAATATATATTTTATATATGTATATATATTAACCTTCATTTTGAAGCATACAGTTTGCAGTTAATAGATATTTGTGGAATAAATGCATAAAGTTGGAATACTAGCATCTTCTTAAAATGAGGTAGCTGAATCCCAACAATATTAAGTAATACTTAGCAATATTAAGTTATCATCAAAAGCTTACCAATGAAGCCAGTGGGTTCAGACATGGCCCATTTATTTCTGCAGTCACTATGTTCAAACATACTTTGTTGAAACTTCCCTTCTCATACTTTGATGTTATCTGAGGCAAACCCTGTGTCTTTTTACTCAAGTTCACGCTAGTCTATTTAATCGATGTTCCTTCTAAACCAATATGCATGATCTCCCCTCTTTCTAATGTTACCTAGGCCCAAGCCTGAGAGGCCTAAAATGCGGGGAAAGCATGATTTTTTTCTTTATTCCTCTTACACCTTTTCTGCAGTACAGGGTTCAACATGGGTGAGTCATGAAGGAGGGATTAGAGAAAGGGGCAGAAAGCCATTAGCTCCATTGGTTCCCCTCTGTATCCTCTGCATAGTAGGTAATTAGATGTTTGCTTTCTGATGATTCACCAAGTGCGTCTTAGGGAGGGAGGGGACTGTCTTCCTCCCATACACTCTCTAACAGGAAAGATCCTCCCTTATTTGATACTTTCTGATTTCACTGATTTTTGTAGTTTAGCTGGTTTAAGCTCATCCAACCTCTGGCCCGTGGGCCACATGCCGCCCAGGACAGCTTTGAATGTGGCCCAACACCAGTTTGTAAACTTTGTTAAAACATAACAAAAATTATGCACAGGCCTTCTTTTAGCTCTTTAGCTATTGTCACTGTTAGTGTATTTTATGTGTGGCCCAGGACAATCTTTTTCTTCTCATGTCACCCAGGGAAGCCAAAAGTTTGGACACTCCTTAATTCTAGTTGCCTAAACTGATTAGCAGCCTCTTGAGTGCCAAGAAGATGGCTCAATCCTAGTTACTGCCAACAGTGTCCATTTTACCTATCAAGAGGTCATGCACCGGCCCATGCCACATGGTTGTTCTATGTTTATAATTGAATCATATCAATTTAAAGTATTTCCCCTTCTCAGTTTGGAAAAGTGTAAAGATTGGTAAACCCACTGCCTAAGCCAGCTTTCACTGGGTGTATGAGATACTGGAATTCCTTCCTTCAGTAGTCCCTTTCCCTAGGAGTGATTTGCTTCGTCTGCCCTCTTTACTTAGCTTGGCCTCTGGAAGAGAGGCCATTCCTTTCATCCCTAAATAATCTCTCACCAGGAACATTACACTCCTGAGAACACTTTTAATTTTCTTTCTCACAGCTCTGCTTATGTAGACTAGAGTAGAGTCTGCTGGTGGTAGTGGGGCAAGCTCTGCCAACTTAGCAGCTTTTGTGGAGACGGATCTGGAAGCTCCTTAGATTATGGGCGTACCTAAGATTTTCACCTTTGAGATTTATCTTTCTCCTCTGAAAAGTTTCATTTTGATATTCTGTTACAGAGGATGACAAGCTTATTTAAATACTAGCTTCCTTTTGTCCATTCTTACTGAAATCATTGTAAACGGAATTACCAGAGTAAATCAAATTAGGGCTGGTAAGGAAATATTCAAAATGCAAATATCTTCCTGATCTGAATGTTGTATCCCAAACCTTGTATGTTTTTTCCTATTCATTTTAATCCGTTTTCCCACAGTGCTGCATAAGATCTGGGGTCTGCCAAACACTAGTGGCTTCTCTATTACAAACTAAATTGTACTGTCTGTCCTTGGTTTTCTGCATTGTCATTGATTATATCTGTACTACCTGCCTTGCAGTGATGCTGAATGACTACTTGTAAACATTAGGAAGTCCTCCATAATTTGAATGGGGATTTAGGTTATTTCACAAGTTTTGGGAATGATTACAAAGATTATTGCATTTTATTCATAAATTACAGTTATAGTGATTATAATGAGAAGAACATAGTTTCAAATATGTTTAAATACATTTATTTCTCAAAACTTACTTGGTTGAAGTTGTGTACTAACCTGGACTTCATTATATGGACACGAGTTCAAGTTTAACTTTAGCAAAAATGTTAGCAGTGATTATATAAGAAATTTGTGTCCATTGTTAGCTTTCATCAGTTAATAAAACATGCATATTATAGTATATATTATGAAGAATTACATTATATAGAAAATTCATTCATAATTGCAAGATAGTAGGCAAGACTATTCAGTACATTGGCCTTAAGAAAGGGCAATCTCATCTTAATATATATGATGCTTATTGCTCATATCCTCTCCACCTGCCCTTTTGTTTCCCAGGGAAAATAATAAAGTTTTTATTATTTTTTAATGAAAAGAATGTTTAAGCTAATATCTTATGCAGAAATTACCATGATGTATTAGAGAACGAAAATTCACTTGAAAAAGCAGAAATATTCTACACATGCTCATAAATGACTATTTGTTTTTAACTAAATGATAAATCACTTGATCATTTTAGTAATAACTAATAGCCTTTCAAAATCAATAGGAAAGAAGTTTTCCAATACGTTTGTTTTGCTTCTAGGGCTGATTGTCACATAACTATATAACATTATAAACAAAGGAAACACAGGGATATTTACTTTTGCATGCTGCAAAAGTAAAAGATCTGAAGACTAAGGTTACGCCATTCATGTATTTGTTTAGTGCACAGGTATAGTGATTGTTTTTTCATCCTTTGAAAGTATAAGGGGTCTTATAAAATAAGAGAAGAAACACTTATGGAGGAAACACTGAAGCCATTTATTGTCAGTTTTTTAGTCAATACAGTATTTCAGGTCATATTTTCTTGTCTGTGTCAATTCCCCTTTATTTAATCTTTTTAGTAAAGCCTACTTTTAAGCACATTAAAAAGATATGCCAGTTAACTGCTCAAGGCCTGAGTATAAATAACTTATAATTTTAACTTTAAATATTTTTTTTTCAAAATTTAAATGTCAAATTTTAAAGGTTGTTAAGAGACAAAATTTTGGGTCATGAGCATAATAATCCTATGGAAAAACCAATAGTAATTCTGAAAATACAACTGTTAGGATGTAAACCTGGTCCCCAAAGACCAAAACTAGATATTCAGAAAGCACTTGAAATTAAAATGTGCTAAATATTCATTAGCTCCACTTCAGTGCAATTTAGTTAATTAAATTTATTTGTTTAGAGGTTTTTTTCATGTTTGGAAGTGAAAAATAAAAGATTTGGTAGAGTAAAAAGAGAAATAGAGAAATACATTCAATTAAATATATTCACAAAATGCTGTATTAAGGTAGATATATATACTGTTGTTATATTTTACTTTTTCACTCCAGGTTCTTTCAGCTGCTATCTCATTGGTAGAACTAGAACTAATTGGCACCTCAGCCAAGTTTCATGAGAAATGGGGCAGAGACTGGTACAGGAATGGATGGTTTAATACACATAGGGCTTTTGTGCCCAGTTTGTAATCAACTCCATCTTCATGCTGCAAGATTCTGAAATTCACTTGGAGACTCAGGATGGGATATCACAACCACAGAACTCATTTGTTCTTATAAATTTTTTTATTGCTATGTTGGACAAAAGCTTGCTTTTAAAAAATCAAATTATTTTAGCCAGCTCTATTAAGACATAGCATGACTTAAGGAAATGTAATTATAATCCCATCATTTACATAATCAACTTATAGTCCAATCCTATAATATTTTTTTGAAACCTAAACATCTGAGCAGTACCAAGGAAATTTGTGTCTTTAAAAAAAATCCCACAGTGTGATCTTAAAAGCAGATAAATCCAGCATGTGAACTTTGAGTTCGGAGAGTGAAATAAGGTAGACTCAAAAATAGCATTATTGTTATCTGGACAGAGAGAATTAGTGCAAAATTGGTGCCACATGGTATGTGTTGGGATTTGCAGAGGGAGAAGGAACTTTACCCCAAATGGTTCTTGTCTTCTTTCACCTCTGAGCAAGAGTCCATGAATGGTAACAGAGATACAGGCAGAAATGTGAACTGATCATGTCTGTGATTGGATGGTGTGTCTAACACATGTCCATTGGAGTGTTAGTTAGACCATCAATGATCCTAGAATTCCATTACCTTTCATTCTGAAACTATTCCCAAGGAAAACTTCACAGGAGGGCTGCCAAAGATGTGACCAATGACTTGGCGATTCCAGGTGCCTGAACTGCCTGGATTACAGGATACAGGATAACTAGAACAAACATCTTTTATCTGTAGAGCAGATACAAAAACTCTTCCCAAATATAGGCTTTTATTTTCTAATTGCTATTATGAGAGCAAAATGTCTGTGTTTTATATCAATGTGCTGAAACATCCTAATGATACTCTACTCCTGGTAAATTAATTCTAAATAAAATGCTATATATGATATGATACATTTAATTATGTTTCAGCTATTAAGGGAAAAGTAGTAAGTTTAGAATTTGGCTGAGAAAGAGGAGGAGTGGTGGAACACACACTCAGAGAAAGAGAGAGAGAGAGAGAGAGAGAGAGAGAGAGAGAGAGAGAGAGAGAGAGAGAGATAAATAAAATACAAACTACTTCATTTAGGGGCCTAAAATCATACTCAAGTGACTCACTTAAGCTTTAGCAGCCTGAATAGTCTATGTCCTTCCAATGGAGAGGTTATACCCTATGAAACAAGCTGATTTCTAGCTAAGGGTAATGTAATGAACCATAGAATATCTGTCGATGTAATACCTTCGCCTACTTCATCAAATTAAACTGAGCATTTTTAAAGCTTTACAAACCTAGTAAGACATAATTTCTTTCACATTCTTAGTTCAACATACGAGAAAAGCCATTGTCTGTGAAAAATCTAGGAGACTTGTAAAGGTGTAGAATTCTAGAAATATTTTAAAACTCATGATGAGGAATTTGCTAATGTAAGCTCCAGGCCATTTACTGTGCTTAAATACAGTATTATTTTCTGCCATTTTTGGCTCAAACCTTTTGCAAATCTAAACTTGTTAGCTATATGTAGAGAACCAAAGAGATCTTGACAATAACTTTTTTTACTGTTTCCTTAAGTTCAGAGGTAATAATCGGTGTGCTTTGATTAACACTTGGACATGATAAAAACCATGAGGTATAAGTATATAATAAAAAGATAGATTCTGCAAGTCATGCATGAATCTCTATCTCACTTTCTGTGAATCTTAACTCATAGGTATGATTATTTTCCAACTCAGTTGTTTTTAATATACTCATTGTGTCTAGTACAGTGTCAGATCTTAAAAATCCTTTAATAAATGTGTTTTTACTACTAAATATAAATGTAAATTTTCATCTGGTTTTGAATGGTGCATTTGTGGGATTATACCTGCTAGATATTGTGGGAACAAGCAGCCATTCCTAAACATAAATGTGGCCCATTATTTAATCAAACAATATTGATTTCACATGTTTGAAAGTATTTATTATTCTCCAGTGAATTTCATTTTTGATTCTAAATGGTTGTCCTGGTACAGAACTTACTGTATTATTTAAAAAAATATATTTTCTACTATAATGACATAATTATTGAAAGTAAAATGTCAGAGTATTGGGCATTACATTGATTCCCAGCCTCAAATTTGAATTTAAATCTTTTGCTAACTATTTTGGAATTGAACTTTCAATTTGTTCACCTCTGAAAAGGTGTGAATTACTGAATTTAGCCTTTAATAGAGTTAGGACTAAAACTCATGTGTACTCACATCTGATTCAGTGATCTTTTATTGAGAATGTGCTGCATGACCTATACTTATCTTTACAGCACATATTTTAATAAGGTTGTCATCAATGAGGTAGAAGTAAGGACACGAGCCTTTAAATGTTCCCACTTCACAAAGCAGATACTTTCTGATTTCTAAAGAGGTTTCAGAGTTGCTTCAACGTGGGTGTTTCTCCAAAGTTTTATTAATCCCTATTAAACATAGAGTTTGCTGTGTGTGAAAATAAAAATTTTTTGGAGAAATCTGAACTCTTGGGAGTTCAGAAGCAATTCTTAGAGGTTAAACATGTGGAATTGGATTTTATGGTTTTGAATTGCAACTGTGCCATCAAATATAAGCTCAAACAAGTTTCTTGGCCCTCTAAAGCCTTGGTTTCCTCACCAGTAGAATGAAGATAATGGTAACTTCTAATTCAAAGGAATGTTTTCAAGATTAATTCAGAAAATAGATATAAGTCACGAAGAGTGGTGCCTGGCAGATAATCACTATGAAACTGATATTAGGGCATTGTTACTATTTTACAAATTGTTTGCCCAATCTAGCCTATATATTATAATTTATGTGGTGCCATTGCTCTGGATATTTCCATATGTATTTAAAATTGTAGTGCATCAAATTATTACTAAAATCAAAATTAATCTTAAATATGCTTTCCCTCTTAAAGTACATTTTCCTTCTTGTTAGACTTTAAAATAGCTTTATTGTGATTTCAAAACATCTGAACTGTATTTTTAACTGCAACTTTTCCATTTTAGAAAGTTAAAGTAATTGACTTTTTTTCGTTTTGTTAATACTTTAAGTTAATGAAAAATAAAAAGAAGTCAACCACCTTGATCTTTTACTATATACGCAGGTGTAAATGAAAAGAAATGGATTTCTACTTCTGATATTTTGCTTAAGAAAAATAATAAGCTTGCTGTTAAGTTACTATAACCTGGTAACTGCTTGATAGGTAACTTGTAAGATATGCCATCTTTGATGAAGGAATTTTGGGCACCTATTTGGTGGCTAAGACAACATGGCTATAAATGTCATCTCTGTCAAAATGACTGCTCATTTTGAAACTTGCCCCCATGTTCCTTTGTGAATGCCCTTCAGCCAAAGGCTATAAGAAACTCACCTTTGATTGGACAAGGTGGCTTTATTCTTCATTTCAGTGAGGAAACAAAACAACAAAACAAACCAAAAAACAGAAAAAAACATGCACCATGAGGAACCATGGGGCATCTCAGAACGAGGTTGGTATTAATAGAAAGGCATAAGATTTAGTCACGTATTAGGTGACTTCAGGATGTTTAAGGAAACATCTCTTTGCTCTGGATTGAATACTGCCAGGAAGAAGAAATAACTATGACTGGGTATTTCAATAAAGCTTATCTAGACAGAGGGAAGACTAGACTTAGAATAAACTGTAATTGATAAAGAAGTAGCAGTCCTTCATTAATGCCAGGATAAGGAGATGTTTACATAGTTTTTCCATTAGAAGTAAGACTATGCTTTCGTTTGTGTTTAAAAGTGATTGTGGAGTAGTCTTTTTGTATTTTTTTTTTTATCACAGAGTGACCTTGTCTGATGTTAATTTTCTGTGAAGTTACTTATTTCCACAGGAAAATACCATGATATAGCTGTGGGTGACAAAAAGCAATCAGGCACTGCTTTCCTTTTTCTCACTGTGTTCATAATATACATGGTCAGCAAATATTGGCAAATAAAACCAGTATTTACTCAGTGCCAGGTGAGTGCCAGGACTGTACAGGATCCTTAAAATACATGGTTATCTTTATACTGCCTAAGATTCTTAGTTTTATAAAACAAGAATGTTATCTTTATTTGCAACCGAGGAAATTAAGAATCATAGGAATGATGTGATTTACTTAAGGTCACACATTACTAAAGGCTTAGATCTCAAATCTCTCTCCAAAATACATCCTCTTTCCACTAGGGCATACTTCTGCCATGTGTTTCAGTTAGCACAAGGGAGAGAGAAGAGCAGGGCACACACCTTTTATACAAAACAGCTTGGGTGATTCTCTTCAAGAAAACTGCACCGTTTAATAAGGAAACAAGTATTCTGATTACAAATGCTCTCTTTTAGAATCTACTTTAATTTAGATGTTTTTGTAATAAACTAACAACCTGTATTTCCAAGTCATAGTAAATATTTACCACAAAGCAAAATAGAAGCCATTGGGCAGGGAGTCCTGCACATTAAGCACACTGCTAACTACTAATAGAGAACAGAAAACCCTAATGAACACACGCCGTGCTCAAAGACCACCACATAGGTTTGAGACCTTTGACAATAAAGACAAATAGTATACTCAATCTCTGAGGCCATCAATATATGAAAATAATAATACCTTGCTTGATATTATTATAGTCATCATGCATGGCTTCTTGGCGTTTTGGCTAAGATCAAGGGTATAGTCATGTAATGATAGCTATAGTCATGGTTATCCTAAGTTTTTATAAAATGTAAAATAATATTTGTTTTTATTGGTTTTATGAAGGCAATACATGTAAAAAAAACTGTATTTAAAAGTCTTAAATACAACACATTGATTGCTAAATGGGTAAAATGAAGTAATCTAGAAAATTTATTACTTATAACTGATCACTTTGTCAGATAAAACTGGTATTATGGTCATGCTATTAAGGATAGAAACCAAATAATAATCTTATCACCATTTTCACTCAATTAAAATTTTGTCTTCATTCAGGGGATTTGCTTAAATGATGTAGGTGGCCAAGAATGACAGTAAAAAAAAAAATTGATGTAAACCCAGTGTAAGCCCTTGAGCCACTCTCTTTCTTCCTTTGGCCCACTCCTACCTCTTTGGAGTGTTCTTTCTTTCAATAAACCCTCCCTAAAAAAACAAAAACAACAACAAAAAACCCAGTGTCAAAAAAGTTGAATGTAATAGATTATTCTGAAGGCAGGATAAAATTTGTATAAACTGAAGAAAGATTATTTTATATCAGACCTTAGAACATCTAATGGAAATAATGCAACTAATATTAGTCCTGAAACATTTATGTCAGAAAAGTGAGTTATATGAGCTACTGAATGGTCTATGTTATAGATGGCAAACCAGCCTATGAAAAAATGCAGTTTGCAGACATGTTTTGTTTAGTCTGCAGAGAATTGATCTACTCAGATTTTTTTGAAAAAACACAAGCTGATCTCTACAAAATAAACAGCCAGCATGAGGGTGTGGGAACATCTGTGTGTGCCACATTTCTGCATGACACAATCAGTTAGAGCTAAGGAGCAGCTGCCTTTTATGGACTTGTGGCCAGAAGAGTCACACACCTGGCACACTTTACCCATCAACACTCGATTCTTGCAGACATTTGTATTTCTGATTCTGCACAGGATGTTTACTTAGATTATCTTCTGGCTCTGTGATTCTTTATATTCATCCTTATGTTTCTCTTGTCTTCTCTGACTGTCGTGTCCAGCACGACACAGGCAGTGGGAAAACAGGAAGGGTGATGAGAAGTAATGAAAGACAGTAGCCAAAAATAGATTATAAGTGGGGCCAAGGGGCTCCAGCCTCATGGACTGGAGCCTGAGTTGGGGCAAGGCATAACTTTTATTGATGGATAGAATGAGGAAGTGAAGCTTCTTTGGGGAAGTAAAAACCTTCCTGAGGTCTGTGATTATCATGCCTTATGGCTGTTCCCCAAAGTTCCCATTGTGTTCCAGCATTTATTGTTCCTTTACATGTATAAATAGTCCCAAGGACTCAAGGTACAGAAAACCACCATGGGGGGTTGACTCAGTATCCAAGTCATCTCTAAGGAAACATGACTGAGATTGTTCTATAAGGTCATCACTAGAGCAGCATGGGACACAAGGCAGCCAGGGGGTAGGAGATTAACCTCAGAGAAGATGAGGGGCTGTGCCTCACCTCTATAGAGCCCAAGCTCTCTCCTGATGCCCCCTATGTGACTGTGACTCACTTAGGTTGTTCCTCCCTTGAGGAATCTTACCCATCATTGACTAACCAGCCATCCTCCAGGGCCACACAGGTTGATGCGAGGTGTAGGAGTGAAGGGGGAATAGTAGCCCTGAGAGAGGGTCAGTTGTGTCTCCTAGATATTCCATGCCCCCATGGCCTCCACGCTTAGCTCCTGCCTTAGGATGTCATGGGGAATGCGTGGTGGGGGGACAGACAGGTTGGTGGCTGTAAGGCAACATTTGACTATTTACACCTGCCTTTATCTTTGTGGATGTGGCCAACAAGAGGAAAGAAGCAATTTTTCAGAGCTGACTATGTCTTAGCAAATATATATATTTTACCAAGGAAGTTTACATTTTAAATTTTGTGTATTAGTGATGTCTATTTTTAACATCATCTTGGAAAATATGCAGGACTTTGATTCAACTAGTCACATTATCAATGTATTAATTTCATTTGTAAGTGTGACAGACTGGGATTTAAATTATAGTTTTGCTTCACAGTACAGAGACATAATTATGAAATGATACAAGAAAGTAATGTTCACTTCTTTAGTGAACTTCTCTGACTTCTTTATTTACTCTATAAGCAGGGTTAGCAACTTATATTGCTTGAGAAGCATCACAAATTTCATTTAGAAAGAGCTCCTCATTAATATAACTCGATGTATTTATTAAACACAGAGAACAAATCGCCTTATATATTAATATCATTAATTCTTCCACCCATATTTTTAGTTGATACTTTTACAACTATAAATACTAATTTTGCAGTTGCAATACAATCACAATTCTATTAGTTTTGAATTTTTATCAGTAATGAAATATGATTATCCATTAAAATACAGTCCAACTGTGAACACAATTTATACTATTGTGAATAATAAGCTACAATAGTAAATTTCTCACAGTAATTTGTTTAAAATGCTGGGTGATTTAATTTTTTTATTGAAACTGAACTTTGCTTGAAATCTTAGATGCAGAATATGATTTTGTATACATTATTAAAGAGTCTCTATTATTTTTAAGATTTTGTATATATTATTATGATTCTTTCCAAGTATGTTCCAGAGGTTCTATTTTATAGTTGAAATGTTATAATAGATACGTTCATTTGCTACTGGAAATATGATATCCATCTTCTGGATTACTACTCTTAACATGAATAATACATATTCTAATTTTTACCTTAATATCTGATACTGCATTTATTCATAACATTTCATAGACTTTTTCTTCTAAAATTGGCCAATTTTCTTCTAGTTTTCTTGTTTAAGAAGCTACCATTAAATCCTTTAGGAAATCATGGAACTTAAGTCATATTATGACTTTCTGGAAGGTCATGTCTAGCAAGATGTCAGTCAGATTAGACTCTTCACAGCTAAGCTGCATGATGATGAGAGGAGAGGATGGGTTTTTGAGTCAAGGAAGCTGTACATCAGGGGTGCCCAAACTTTTGGCTTTTCTGGTCCACGTTGAAAGAAGAATGTCTTGGGCCACACATAAAAAACACTGACACTAATGATAGCTGAAGAGCTAAAGAAAAGATTCATGCATGATTTTTGTAGTGGTTTAAGAAAGTTTACAAATTTATGTTGGGTCACATTCAAAGCTCTCCTGGGCTGCACATGGTCCATGGACCACAGATTAGACAAGCCTGGTGTACATGGTCTTTTCTCACCTGTCCTAATGACTTCATGAGAGGAAAAAAAATCACATGAGTATAGATATACCCATCCACTTAAAGATAAGTAATTTTACAAGATCAATGTTAGATGCTATAAACAAAACTCAGCAAGAGTTAATGTAATAAAACTAAAGAGAATCATTCATACTGTGACAGTACTTTCTAAAGAAAAAATGTAACTATTAGTAAAATATTATTCATGTGAAATTTTTCATGTGAGAAAGGAGCTATATGACATTGTATGGTGGAGGATAGAACTAAACATCAAAAATGGGAAAAGAAATAGGTTTAGATCAGCAGTTTTTACCCTTTTACAAATCTAATTCCTAAGTGAGATTGCTTTTTAAAAAAAATCTCAGAAAACAACTTTGAATGGACTTTAAAATTATAATCTAATGTCATCTTTGTTTCATGGCCTACTGGAAACTTCTAGATTTTTTTTTAACTTCTAGATTTTTGTGCTGTAAATATTTTATGTTGCTGAGCTGGTTTTTCCTGTTCCAAGATGATGTTTTTCACCTTGCTTATTTTTCTTGAGATTAATTTTTTCACTTTATTATCTTTCATTCACATGACTTTTGTTAATAATCAAAGAAATTTAGGTAGCAGAGGCTTTTTGCTCTCCCTGCTTTTTTTTCATATAACTTCCAGGAATAGTTTTTTACTATTGAGAGTTTGTCAAATGTCATTCAGGGTTATTTCATAAAGTGGGATTCTCATCTTTGGAGGTATTCAAGCACAGGCTGGATGACAAGGGTAAGAAGTTTCCACATCATGTGCAAAGAATTTTGTACCTCAAAGGATTCCGTTATCTAAGTGTCTATAGTATATCACTACACTTATTCACAGAGGCACATGAAAACCTTTGAAAAATGCTCAACTGTTTATCAGTCTATATTTTGTGTGTTTGTGTGTGTACATATGAATACAATACAAATATCTAAACATATCTTAAGTATGTCACTTCATGGAAGTTAATTTTTTAAAAAAATAAAACAGGTATTAATGTGTTTTAAGCTAATCAATGGTAGTAGTTTTTTAAGAGAGAATATTTTAGTTCTTCCTAAATATTTCTGTAATGACATTTATTTTAATTTATCAACTTTAGTATTTATTGACAAATCTAATTTTAGCTTTTCAAATCTAAGATCTTCCTTGACATTTTAAAAAGGTAGACACATGATTTTCCTCAAATATTATGGTAACCATATGATTTATTGGGTTACATTTAAAATTTTTCATGCCTAGATGAACTATTAAGAAATCTTTATGATAAATTTGATATTAAGTGAGATAAGAAAAACTACAGAATTGAGGGATAACACAGTCTACAGTCTTCCATTGCTTTTTACTCATACCAGATTCAGGTAGAATTGTCCATGTTTCTTCTGTAGTACATTTTGTTTTCAAGAAATTTGGGCTTCCTTGGAGCCTAATCTTTTTTTTTTTTTTTTTTTCATTTTTATTGTTAGACTTATTGGGGTGACATCTGCTAGCAAGGATTACGTAGGTTTCAGGCATACAATTCTACAGTGCATTGTCAACTTGTTGTATAGTAAGTTCACCACCTAATGTGAGTTCTCTTTCCATCACCTTATATTCAGCTTCCCCCCCTCCTCTCCCACCCCCTCCCCTTTCTCCCCTCCCTAACCCACTCGTCCCCAAATAAACATTAAACTATTGATTATGTCCATGGGTTATTTGTTTCTTCATTTCTTTTTTTCTTTGCTTTCAGTTTTATATTCCACATATCAGTGAAATCATGCAGTTCTTTGTTTTTTCTGTCTGGCTTATTTCACTTAGCATGATGATCCTAATCTTATATGTAGGTAGGTAGGTAGGTATGTATGTATGTATGTATCTATCTATCTATCTATTTATTTATTTATTTTGGGGTGTTCCCTGGGTGGGAATTGAACCCAGGCTGTGGCATTGAGCACTGAAACTTAGCCTCTATACCACCAGGGAACCCCCTAATCTTATTTTTAAAACTCTATTTGTCTTTTGATTTTCTTAACACTGTCTTTTACAGAGCAGATGTTAGATTTTAATAAGGTCTTACCCAACAAATTTTTATTTTGTAATTCATACATTTGATGATGTATCTAAAATTTATATTTTGGGGATTCAGCCCCTTTTTCATTATGTAATATTTCGCTTTATCCCTGATAATCTTCCATGTCCTGAAATACACTTTGTCTGAAATTAATGTAGCTACTCCAGCTTTCTTTTGATTAGTCTCAGCATAATATATGGTTCATATATCTCCATCCATTTGCTTTTAATCTCTCTGACTCTTTATATTTATTGTGTTTCTTGTATAAAACGTAATTGGTTCTTATATTTTTACTCATTTGATAATTTCTATCTTCTAATTCATGTATCAAACCATATTTAAAAGTATTATTAATATTGTTGGATTACTATCTAACATGTTTGCATCTATTTTATGTGTTTCATTTCCCTCTCCTTTTACATCTTCTGTTTTTCTTAAACATTTACCGTACAATATTATATTGGTTTCAGGTGTACCACATAGTGATGAGACATGTATATAACTTACAAAGTCCTTATTCTGATACATCTGGTTTCCATCGGACACCATATATAGTTATTAGCATGCTATTGTTTGTGTGCCTAATACTGCACTTCACATCCCTGTGACTATTTAGTGACTATGACTTGATACATCTTGATTGCTTCCCCTTTTTCACCTGCCCCTCCAGCTCTCCTCCCATCACTCCCTCAAATCTAGTACCCATCTGACACCACACACAGTCATTGCAACGTTATTGACCATATTCCCATGCTACCCTCTACATCCATGTAACTATTAATTTGTAACAACCAAACTGAACTTCCCAAACCCCTCTCCTTTTTCACCCCCTCCCCCATCCCTCCTCCCATCGGGCAACAAACCAAATGTTCTCTGCATCTATGAATCTACTCTGTTCCACTTGTTTATTTTCTTCTTTGGATTTCACCTATAAGCCAAGTGAATTTGTACGTCTTCCTCTGTCGCTTCACTCAGTGCAATACCCTCCATGTTTTTTCTTATTTAAACCTTTAATCCATATAATTTGAAAGCAACTGTTGATAGACATGTAGCAATTGCCATTCCATCATTTACGATTTTTGTTGTTTCCTATTTTAAAGAAGTCCCTCTGACATTCTTTGTAGGTGTGGTTGGCTGATGATGAACTCTTCAGCTTTTTCTTGTCTGAGAAGCTCTTTATCTGTCCTTCAATTTTGAATGCTAGCCTTGCTGGGTACATTAATCTTGGTTGTAGATCCTTGGTGTTCATCACATTGAATATTTTCTGCCATTGCCTTCTGGCCTGCAAATTTTCTGATGAAAAATCTGCTGAGAGTCATATGAGGGCTCCCTTTTAGGTTACTACTTGCCATTTCCTTGCTGCTTGAAAATTTTTCCCTTTAAGTTTAATTTTTGCCATTTTAATTATGATGTGTCTCAGTGTGTTCCTGTTTGGGTTCATTTTATATGGGACTCTCTGTGCTTCCTGGGCATATATGACTATTTCCTTCACCAGGTTAGGCAAGTTTTCATCATTATTTTCTCAAATACATTCTCAATCCTCTGCTGTTTCTCTTCTCACCCTGGTATTCCTATGATGTGAATGCTATTGTGCTTAATGTTGTCCCGGAGAAATCTTAAACTACCCTCATTTTTTAGGATTCTTTTTTCTTTTTGTTATTTTGATTGGGTATTGCCAGCTAGCTTCTCTTCCAATTCACTGATTTGTGCCCCTGCTTCATCTAGTCTGGAGATTCCTTCTGCCATTTGTCATTTCCTTTACTGTAGTCTTTATTTCTGTCTGATCTCTTTTAATGTATTCTATGTCTTTTTTTTTAATCCTTCCTCCTTTGCTGTTGAAATTATCACTAGTTTTTCTGATCATTTTTATAACCACTGTTTTGAGCTCCGTCTCTGTACGTTGCCTGTCCCCCTCTTGTTTACTGTGATTTTCTGTTTTTCTTTCTTTTGAGCTGTATTGCCTTTGTTTCCTCATTCTGGAAACCTCTCTGTAGATATTCTGCTCCCTAACCTTACACTTACTTCTGCAATTTCTTCGGGGCTCCCTACCAATACTGGGAGGAGGTGGAGGGCAGAGGTTTGGAAGGGTGGAGGGGTGAATAGTACCTTTGTTTCCCATCTGGAGCTGAAAGCAGCACTCACAGGCAGTACCAGCTTTCACTTACCTGTATTCAGTTTGCCCTGAGGTCTCCAAGTGCTGCATTTTGGAGTCAGCTGTACGTGCTGCTCCCTCCGATCCCACTGGTTGTGGGCTGGGAAGTACACCTGCAGCTCTTTCTCCCCTTCCCCTTCCCTGGTTGGAGTGAGGTTATACTGCAGCCCCTCATCGCCCCCATCACTCCCCCTCTCAGAACTGGGGTGAAGTCAGGCTGCAGAGTCTCACAGCACCGATGCCGTCACCCACTGTGGTTCAAGTGAGACCTGATGCAGCGTCTCACAGCCCCAGCCTCGGGGCACCTTTTCCTCTGTCCCGCCAGTAGGTCCTGAACGCTCACCGGCCACCTCCTTCCTTCTCCCTCCCCCAGAATTCCAAGCAAGGGCCTGCAGGAGGCCTGCGTCTCTGCTGTGTCCCCACTTTCCTCCTCCAGTTGCCCTCTTTGCCCACCTGCAGGTACTCCGTGCAATGAGTGGGCCTCTTAGATGTGTTTGTATGTCTTGTGGGGAGTCTTTTGTTGAATTATAAATGTTCTATTTGTTGCAATTGCTAGGGGCATTTTTCAGGCTCTCCTCTCACTCTGTCATTTTGTTACCTCTCACATCTCCTCTGTTTTTAAGTGAGCATTTAATCTCCTTGCTTAGGATGTCAGTTATACTTCTGAAGATTTCAGTCGCTCTCCTGGAGTTTCTAATATACTTCTTAGCTAATTTAACTCTACCTTCAAATAACACTACACCACTTCTCATTTACTGTAGATATTTTCTAACAGAGTATTATTAATTCTTCTTTCCCATTACACTATTATAATTCATTGTCCTTATTCATATGCTATAATTATACAATATATTCTATTCATTATTTTAAACTGTTATCTTCTAGATCATAAAAATATGTATAAAAGATTTTACTTTTATTCCTTCTTCAACACTCTTCTTTCTTACATCCCTGTGACTATTTTGTGTCTATGAATTTGTATATCTTGATTTCTTTCCCTTTTTTACCCACTCCTCCAGCCCCCTCCCATCACCCCAACAAATCCAGTACCCATCTGACACCACACACAGTTACTGCAACCTTATTAACTATATTCCCATGTTCTCCTCTATATCTCCATGATTACTGTCTTGTAACAACAAAACTAAACTTCTCCATCCCTTTTCCCTTACTTTACCCACTCTCCCATCCCTCCTCCCACCTTAAAGCAGTCCCTCTAACATTCTTTGTAGTACCAATTTGGTGGTGATGAACTGCTTTAACCTTTCCTTATCTGGGAAGCTCTTTATCTGTCCTTCAATTTTGAATGCTAGACTTGCTGGGTATATTAATATTGGTTGTAGATCCTTGGTTTTCATCACGTTGAATATTTCCTGCCAATCTCTTCTGGCCTGTAAAGTTTCTGACAAGAAATCAGTTGAGAGTCAAATGAGTGTCCCTGTATTAGTTACTATTTGCATTTCTATTGCTGCTTTTAGAATTTTCTCTTTTTCTTTAATTTTTGCCATTTTAATTATGATGTGTCTCAGTTGTGTTCCTGTTTGGGATCATCTTGTTTGGGACTCTGTGTTTCGTGGGCTTGTATGTCTATTTGCTTCGCCACGTTAGGAAAATTTTCCTCTTTATGTTCTGGTAGTTCTATGATGTGAATGTTGTTATGCTTAATATTGTCCAAGAGGACTCTCAAAACATTCTCATTTTTTAAAATTCTTCTTTCTATTTGTTATGATTGGGTGTTTTCTGTTGGCTTTTCTTGCAAATCACTGCTTTGTGCTAGTCTGGTGACTCCTTTTATTTAATTCTTCATTTTAGTTATTGTGATCTTTATCCCTGCCTAGTCCTTTATAATGGTTTGTATTGTCCTTTATGCTTGCTAACTCTCTGTTAAAATTACCATTAAGTTCCCTGAGCACTTTTGTAATTATTGCTTTGAACTCTCTTTCTTATGGGTTATCTATCCCCATTTCTTTTACTTTGTTGTTCGGATTTATCTTGAACTCTCTCTGGTTTCTCATTCTGACAGCCTCTCTATAGATACTCTGCTCCTGAACCTGATGCTCTATGCTGCAGTTCCTTTGGTATTTGCTGCTGGTGCGGGGCAGAGGTCTGTGGGGGAGGGGCGTTCAGGCCTTTGTTTTCTTCCTGGGCCTGCACAGGTAGTAAAGGCATAACTACACCTTTCTGTTCTCAGTTCACCCCAAGAACTATGCCCTGAGTCTTGGGGTAAGTCCTGTATGCCAGTCTCTCAGACAATACTGGTTGTGGGCCAAGAAATGAGCACGTAGCCTGCTCTTTCTTCTTCCTGGCTGGAGGGAGGTCGTACTGGGGCTCTTCACTACACTCCTAGTTCCCCCTCCTCTTGGAATCAGAATGAAGTTGGGCCGCTTCTGACCCAGCCTGCACTTCTTGGAGGCCAAAGTGAAGTCAGGTGTGCCGTGTCTCATGTATCCACTTCTGTGCCTCCTTTTCTCTGTCCTGTGGACTGAGTTAGGTCTGAAATGCTCACCCCCCCCCCCATCTTCTTCCTCCTCTCTCCCCCAGCAGTAAAGTTTCAAATGGGGACCGATATGCCGCCAGCATCTCTGTACTTCCCCCTTTTATGTCTTCTTCATTTACCCCTCTGCCCACCAGTGGATACTTCCATGCAATGAGCCAGTTTCTTAGCTGTGATTGTGTGTTATGTAAGGAGTCCCTAGTGGAATTATAAGTATTGCATTAGTTGTAATCCCCAGGGAAGTTTTTCAGAGGTCTCGTGCTGCCATTTTGTTGTTGCCCTGTTTTTCCTCACTTTTGAGGGAAAGTGTCGCGGGATATATAACTTTGGGTGGTGGTGGTGGTAGTTTTCCTCTCAATACATTACATATTTCACTCTACTTCCTTCCTTTTCTCCATGGTTTCTGATGAGACGTCTACTGTAAGTCTTACCCATTGTTCTTTTGTAAGTAAGGTATCCCCGTTCCCATCAGTTTCTCTCGGAATTTCTCTTTGTCTTTGATTTTCTGCAGTTTGAATATGATAACTCTAGGTGTAATCATTTTTAGTTTTGTTTGTTATTGGTTTTTGATTCTCTGTTGTGTGTTCTCTGACCTTGCTTTTGCTGTCTGACATTAACTTTGGTAGACACTCAGCATTCTTACCTCAAATAGTTCTTTTGCTCTGTTTCTTCTTCCTCTTGTAACCCAATTTTGCATGTTACACCACAGTCCACAGTTCTTGGATGGTTTATTCTTTTTTTAAATTAATTTATTTGTTTGCATTGTAGTTAGAGAAGGTTCTTTTGATTTACCTTAGCTCACAGATTGTTTCCTTAGGTGTGTCTAGCCTAGTGGTGAAGCCATGAAAGAATTTTTCATTTTTGTTACAGTGTTTTTTATTTCTAGTTTTTTTCTTTTAGTACTTTCCTAGAATTTCTATTTTTTGCTAACATTACCCATCTGTCCTTGCATGTTGTCTACTTGTTTTATTAGAGTCCTTAATACATCGACCATCATTATTTTAAATTCTGTATGTGCTCATTCCAACATTTATGTCATTTTTTAATCTGGTTCTGATAGTTAATTTGACTCCTCAGACTGTGTCATGCCTTTGACATGTAATTGTTTGTTGAAAGCCAAACCTGTAGTATTACCTATTAGGAACTGAGGTATATTTGCTTTTAGTCTGAGGATTTGTATTAGTCTGGCAAGGAATTGGGCTGAGTGTTTGCTACAGTTACAGGTGTCAAAGGATTTAGATTGTTCTGGACTTACTGTTTTTGTCTTCCCTCTTGACTTTGGGCTCTTCTAGGAGAAAATCTGTGTCTTGCAGCCTTTTTAATTGTAATCCACTGTTACCATTCTGCAGTGTTATCAATGTGGTTGTAAGGTTTGAGGAAGGCTAAGCATTCTCTAAACATAATTTAATATCATTTTTATAGAGGGTCAGTTTTTGTAATCTTATTTTCCTATCACATTCACCTAGCTCCCTCTCTCTCTGGTGCAATGTGGGGCTGGAATAGTTAAGTGTGAGCAATGTCTTTTCTTCAGCTTAGATAAGGTTATTGTAAAGTGTTTCCTCCAGGAAACTAGGCCTTTGTTATATATACACAAAGCTGTGGTCATATTTCATAACTATTATTCTTGGAACTTTCTTAGATCTTTAGTGAGAATCTGGTGGTGTTTCTGGAAGTGAAACCCACAAAAGATTGAGGCTCTCAGGAGTTTTTTATTGTCATGTCAGTCTACATCAGAACTGGGAAAAACATCAATTGTGGTCCACTGGTGGACCACCAAGCAATTTTGGGGTGGCCTCCTGAATAATAAAATAAATAGCTAGTGGACCACAACACTTGGAGAAGAAGCCCTTGCCCTGAAGAAGTCTGCCCAGGCCTGGTCTACATTGAACAGATTACCTTCTGTTAGCCTCATTATGGAAATCAGATGTAGAAGGGACCTCGGGCATAATTTTATACAATATATGAATTCCAAGCATTTCTTCATGTTAAATCTCAATTGCTTCTTCCTCTACTATACCAAAACACACCCAGCCACTCCACCCTCCAACATGCACATACAAAATTCATACCTGCAGCAGTTGCCTGTTTTTCCCCTAATGATAAAGAGTATTGTCACATTGAGTTTAAGCAATTCTAGGAAAAATGAAAAAAATGCATTTTTCATTAGTCACTTTGCTATTCTGAGTGTACTTTGTCAGAAACAAGCTATTACCTACAGAGATCCAGAGCATGCAGGTACCCCAGGTTAGAACCTACTGCCTCTTTAAGATTTATCCATATCTATCATATGAGTATACTTGCCTAAGCAGGTTTAATCTTTCATGATTATTTGATTTTGTGTCTCATCTCTTCAACTAGGAAACTAGTTATTTCAGTACAATAATCATATTGTATGGTTCTTTATTTTTTCAAGGGCGTTTAACATAGCCTACCTTTAGGAAACAGTGCAGAATTAATTATGACTGACTGACTTCAGGCTCTAATAATTTAGTTTGTGGTCAGGTATTGGTTGAGTTTAGGAAAAACAAAAACATTCAAATTTGCAGTCAGACCTGGCCTGTGGGATTGTCATAGCTTGCTATTTTTCTTCACGAATTGCCTCCTACTGCACAGTTTATCTTTTAAAAGAATTGCAGTGGGATAAAACAGTCTTCTTAGAATCATCAATGTAATTCTGAACTCTCAATGAGATAAAGCCTACCACAACCAAATATCAATTAATATATGTCTGAGATATATTTGATTACAAAAAAAGAAAGGTAAGTTCCAAAGTATCTAAAGACATCCCTGGTCTAAAAAGCCCTCTTCTTCCATTTAGAAGTACCAAATAGCAAAGAATAATCTTCTTCATATAAATGTATAGCATTTAATGATTTACCTATTAATTAAACAACCTTATATCTCATTGTTTGTACAAATTCATGCCAGCTAATACTAATCATGCATACTGTGCAAATCTATTTGCTTTCTGAACTCTATTCCTTTGCTCATGGTGTTTCATTGTCCTAGAATTTTTTCTTCTTCTTTCCATATGCTCAAATGTTAGTATGTTTAAAGATTTTACCTAAATGTCATAAAACATTTTTTCCCCCTGCAGTGGGAAGTTCTCTCACCTGCCTAAGGAACTTTATAAAGCACTCACTTCTTTTGGCAGTTATCATTTTGTTTTCTATTTAGTTATCTTTTATGTAATTTGGATATTTGAATCACTTTCAAAATAAACAGCTTATGCCTAAATCATGTTTGCCTATCCCCATTTCAGGACTATAAATTCTTGTCAAATAAAATATTATCAGAACATTTTATATGGTTCATCAACATAAAAGGATTTTTTGTCTGTCTTTTGGGATGGGGCATAAGGTGACTGATTTTTTTTCTTAAGACATGCAGAAATCTTAGACATATTCAGGGACAGATAGACATTTTTGACTTTGGCTTGGAGATATCATTATAATGTGATTTATAAAATAAAATAATGTAAAATTAAGAAGTATTTCTATTCTAGTGATACACTTGCACAGTAGACCCTTCAACTAGCCAATAATTTATATAGTTGCTACTATTGGTTTGATCTAATTCTTTTTGCCTAAATTTCTAAAGAATTATTTCTTTGAGAAAATTGAAAGAAAAAGCAATAATGTACTTTAGATTGTTCTACAATATTGTAAGTTCTTTGAGAATATGATGGAAGTCTTTGTATCCTCCCCCAAAATTTGCAGTTATTTTTATCTACTCTTCATCATTTATTTAATATATATCTACACAGAAAAAGTCATAATGCTTGTCCTGTGTAGATATATATTAAATAAGTGATGAAGAGTTGATAAAAATAACTTCATATTATAATAATAGAAATAAAAGTACCATATTGTGTTTGAATTTCCTTTCACTGTTAATTTACTTCAATTCAACCAGTGTGGACTAGTAACCAGGAATATAAAAAGTCAAATTTAAATTTAAATTTATTATTTCAGAGATAGCATAAATTTGTATGAATTTATAAAAATAGAAAAGATAAAAGCCATATATTTATTTCAGAGACTTACTTTGGTGCCTTGCAAAACTTATACTCAACTTTTGAATAGTAAAATTAAAATTCAAAAGAGAAAGTTCAAAAGATAAAAATATGTACAAAAAATTATATATAACCCATACTAAATTTGCAAGGTTTCTGGAAGTCATTTCATTATACTATTATTATAGAAATTCAAAAGAATTAAAAATAAAAAATAACTATGTTGAATTTTAGTGGCAACACCAACATTGTATAAACTGAGGAAGAGAGTATGTGCATTAAGAAAGTATTACATGGTTATGTATGAAGAGAGAGCCCTGGCTTTACGGTTTTTGTTGCATACTCTCCTCATTTGTATGAGGTAAATGGCTTAAAATATAATAACATCTTCCTAAGTTTCCTGTTGCAGACTGCCTAGGTTGGCAGAAAGACTTTTTTGAAAGCTCCATGTCTGCTAAAAGGAAGAGCAATTAATCATATTTAATTGTTTTTAACTATCTGAAGGCCCCTTATTGAAAACAGTTGTACTGGTTGGTCTTTTTTTACTATGATAGAAAGTCTATATTCCCCTTGGTAATATGTTGAGTGGGCAGAAGTTGGTGACCATAATTACTTGACTAGGTAGAACTCTTACTAGAATTTGAGGTAACCAGGATGAGATAATACTAGTATTGTTTTTGTTTGTTAGTTGGTTTGTTTGCTTTTGTATTCAACCTCTTCAATATTAAGGTCAGCCGTCCCTTTATTAACATCAGGGAGTTTGGGCAAAATTTTTTTAAAAAATTACTAAATACTACATTTGTGTTTAACTGTGGTTGTTCAATAATGACCATAATGACCTGTAAATAGACAGTACATGCAATTTTCTTTTTAGCATAGCCATCAAGATTTGAGACTGAGCATTCTTCAGATTCAGAGCACTTAGTTTTCTAATATATTTTGGAACCCTATTAGTTTTATATGGCAATACATAGCTTTTTCTTTATGATTGTGATATCCCTTATGCCTTGACACTAACAGTATCATTTTCAAGACTACTGAAGCACTGTGTGTGTGTGTGTGTGTGTGTGTGTGTGTGCGCGCTCGCGCGTGCACGCACGCACACATGTTTGTTTTTATATTTGGTTAAGTATGTTTAGCTCCGTATCTTGTTGTTTGTAAATGAATGGAAATAAAATGGAAGCCAAAAAACTCTTCTTGAAAATCATTTGCAAGGTCTTGACAATCTCTAAGAATTGCGAAGTTAATTAGAAGCTCCCCTTGAGTTAATTATGCTCATTTGGAATGTCTTTTTCATGTAACAAAAGATTCACAAGGTGAAGAGAGGCCCTTCTTATGTTTCTCTTCCACCCAACTTTAAACTCAGTTTTTGAGATTTATTTCCTGGGGTTTAACACCATAGATCTACATATAGAAGAATGAGGTCATTCACTCCCCAGTACCTAAGAATGTTTTTTTTTTTAATAAAATCTTATTTATTACATTAAAATTAATCAACAACTGTAGCTACAACTCAGAATTCCTAATTTAATATAAAACTACTATACTGTAATCTCATTCTCAGTTTTGTTCACCACATTTCTAATCTATTAGGTTGTGCAAAATTTAAGGTAAGATATCTTTAAAAATGTACTGAACTGCTAAAATGTTAATGGTTGAGGTTTTAAAATTTAATGGCTGAATAAACTAACATAAAGCCATTTGAAAATACATAGTTTTCCTAACTATGCATTGTGTTCTATAAAAGCAACTCAAAGCAGACTAGCATGTTAAAGCCTTCTAGAGACACTGTTTTACAATTATTCAATATTTATTTCTTTTTATTGAAGGATTACCCTCAGATTACCACTAATCGCTAAACTATTGATGTGTCCATAAGTTTTTGCTGCTTTGTTGCTTTCAGGTTTGTGTTCCACATATGAGTGAAATTATATGGTTCTTGCTTTTTTTTTTTTTGTCTGGTTTATTTCACTTTGCATGATGGTGTCAAGGCCCATTCATATTGTCATAAATGACTCTATTTTTTATATATTCAAAATTTAAAAGTTTTTTTCCAACATGAAAACTGGGTCACAATGTCAGATGAATGAAATTTCACTAAAAAAAGACTGCATTATTTTCAAGGCAACTTTGTCCTTGTGTAAATATTTGAAGTTCATAATACTGATATAATATTTTATTTATGCAACTGGTTAGGGATATGAAAATTAGTAATATCAAACTAGTGTTTAAAATCTCCAGACTCTCATCTCTCTTCCAAGCATTTGTCCAGTTTTTTTGACCTTTTGAAGAAAAGTATGCATTTACATGTACATTGTCATCTCACATTTAATGAAAAGTTTGTCATGTACAGTTACAAAGAATTGACTACCTCTAATGTTGCTAAGAGTTGATTCAACTTTGTTGCTTTTCCTAGGGTAGCTCTCCAATTGTCAAAGAGAACAGGTTGAATGCAAATGGATAGATGTGGATGGATAGATGGAGGGATAGACAGACAGACAGACAGAGATAGATTGATTTGTTCACCAGGTTTTCATTACCCAGGAAATATTTGAGTTCCTTACATTCATTGAACCTACCATTCATTCTTTATGTGCTGCACTGATAGCATTCAAATTCACCTCACATTTTCCAAATGGGAACCGACTTGACCATAAATTACTCTACCATTAATTTTATTTTACACGAATATCTTTTTTCACTACTGTCATTACAGGGAGAGGGTAATTTAAATCAAAGAAATCAAGGAAGATGCCCATGCAGTTAAACTTCCTTTGTATTCATTACTACTTTTTGTTAAACCCCAACTCTAGATCTCATTACTTTTTCTATTTCGAAACAGTGTTTGCTAATCCATTCATTCACTTCAGCTCACTATTTTAATTATTTTTATATTTATTAAAACAATGAAACATTTTATTCTATTGTAATAGATTTGGAGCTAGGAGGAATTTTGAGATTGTTCTGCAGTTAAGAAAACTAAGTCTCTGAGAGTCTCCTAGTTCGTGAATGTTTGCTGTACACCTACTATGACCCAGGTGGCCTGCCCCACTATGTGTTTATTCACAGGCCATTCTGATGGCAAATCAAACACATAGGGAGACAGACTTCTTTAAAACATAAAAATGTATAAGTAAACTGAGATCATATGTTTACTCTAAAGTGTACGAGTAAGCCAATATCATTTATTTCCCATCAAGTGTGTTTTCCTATGTCATGTACTTAGAGACAAAGATCTCAAATAAGTGTCACTAAATTAAGTCACACAAAATACGAAGTACTCAATGTGTTAAAGTAAATCTAAAATTTAACACTTCATTGTGGAGGGAGAGTTTGCTTTCCTATCTCCTGATAAATTTTCTTGAAGAAGAAAATTAAAACATAAACAAATTCTCATTTATATGACACTGAGGGCCATTTGTTGGCTCTTAAAATATTCACCTTTTTTGCAGATTTTAAACTCTTACTATTATTAACCTCCAGTAATGATCTCTTACTTAAGATGTGAATAATAAATGTGAAGCTCATAATTATGCTCTGGAAATTTCACACAATATAAAATTTTAATTTCTGGGTAGAATATCCAATGATAGATAATTGTGTTAAAACGTTTTTATGAATGGTACTAAGAAATTAGCTCTTTATTGATTTATTTTTAAACAGGAGAACATAAAAAATTAATCATCAACATTTTCATGTTTCTAGGCTGTTGTGCAAAAAGCAGGTTAGTTATTTCCAAGGATACACAATCTGAATTTTGTGGAAAAGAGAGAAAGATCTATCTGAAACAACTTTTCATGACTTAATTGTTTAGGTGCTCTGTGCATCTTTAAAGAAACAAGAAGTTGTTTTTAACTATTAATTGATTGAATGGTCTATTGATGACCTTTATAAGATAATTTTAATGGAACTTTATGTTTGAGATATTAAGCCAACTACTTCTTTATTAAATTGAGACTTTTATTTCAAATATAGGCATTACTTATTCCCCTTTTTTAAGTCCAAGTTTGTAATAAAAATTTCTGTTTATTATTTTTATTAAAATATAGTTGAAATGAAATATTATGTTTCAGGTGTATAAGAGAGTGATTCTACGTTTATATACTTTATGATATGATCACCATAAGTCTAGTAACTATCACCACATAAAGTTATTATAATGTTGAGTATATTCCCTGTGCTTTACATTACACCTCTGTCTCTTACCTCTTTTATAACTGCATGTCTGTACCTCTTACTCCCTTCACCCTTTTTTACCCATTCCCTCAGCACCCTCCCCTCTGGCAACCATTCATTTATTCTCTGTATGTTTAAGTCTGTGTTTGTTTAGTTTTTTAGATTCCACATGTAAGAAAAATCATACGGTAGTTGTCTTTCTCTGTCTGATTGATTTCTTCTATGCCCTCTAAGTTTATTTATGCTATTGTGAATGGCAAGATTTCACTATTTTTCATTGCTAAATAATACTCCATTAAACACACACACACACACACACACACACACACACACACATTTTCTTCATCCAGGGTGTTTCAAAAGCTTGACTATTATAAATAATGCTATAATGAACACACGGGTGCATATATCTTTTTCAATTAGCTTTCTGTTGTTTGTTTGTTTGTTTGTTTGTTTTTTGATAAATGCCCAAAAGTAGAATTGCTGGGTTGTGTGATTGTTCTATTTTTAATTTTTTGAGGAAACTTCATACTTTTTTTCATGGCGACTGAACTAATTTACTGTTACACCAATGGTACACAATGGTTTCTATTTCTCCACATCCTTGTCAACACGTTTATTGACTTTTTGATAATAGTCATTCTGACAGATATGAGATGGTATCTCTCTGCAGTTGTGACGTGCATTTCCCTAATGATTCGTGATGTTGAGCATCTTTTCATATGTCTATTGGCCATCTGTATGTCTTCTTTGGAGAAATGTTTATTAAGGTACTCTGCCCAGGTTTTAATTGGATTGTTTGTTTTTATATTGAATTGTATAAGTTCTTTGTATATTTTGGATATGAATTTTTAGCAGATGTGTCATCTACAAATATCTTCTCTCATTCATTAGGTCATATTTTTATTTTGTTGGTGGTTTCCTTCACTGTGCTGAAGAATTTTTTAAATTTTATGTGGTCCTATTTGTTTGTTTTTGCTTTTGTTGCCCTTGCCTGGGGACAGATATCCAAAAAATGTTGCTGAGATCAATGTCAAAAAGTTTACTCTCTCTGTTTCTTCAAGGGGATTTATAGTTTCAGGCCTTACATTTAAATCTTTAATTTATTTTGAGTTTATTTTTATATATGTTGTAAATATTTTTGTATATATCTATCTAGTTTTCCCAAAACCATTTATTGAAGAGAATGTTATTTCCCCACTGTTTACTCTTGTCTCCCTTGTTGTAGATTAATTCACCAAGCAAGTATGGATTTCTGGAATCTCTAATCTGTTTCATTGATAAATATGTCTGCTTCTGTGCCAGTACCTGAATTTTTTATTACTATAGCTTTATAGCACAGTTTGAAATTAGGGAACATGAAAACTCCAACTTTGTTCTTTGTCAGGATTGCCTTAGCAATTTGGAGTCTTTTGCAGTTACATATAAATTTTAGAATTATTCTAGTTCTGTGAAAAAAGCCACATGTATTTTGATAGAAATCGCATTGAATCTGTAAATTTTGGGGGGTAATATGGAGATTTTTAACAATTGACCTGTGTCATCTTCAGTTTCTTTTATCAGTGTCTTATAGTTTTCTGAGTACAGGTCTTTACCTTTTTGGTTAAATTTATTCATAGGTATTTTATCCTTATTGATGCCATTGTAATGGGATTATTTTCTTAATTTCTCTAATAGTTCATTATTACTATATAAAATCACAACAGATTTATGAACATTAACTTTGTGTCCTGCAACTTTATTGCACTTATTTATTCTAACTTTTTTTTCTTTTGGTAGAGTCCTAGAGTTTTATTGTATATATATATATATATATATATATATATATATAAATCTCATCATGTCATCTGCAAATACTTAGCAGTTTCACTTCTCTCTTTACAGTTTGGAGAGCTTTTATTACCTTTTCTTGCATGATTGCTATAACTAGGACTTGCAAAACTATGTTGAATAAAAGTGATGAGACTAGCCATCCTTGTCTTTTTCCTGATATTAGAGGAAAAGCTTTCAGTGTTTCACCATTGAGTATGGTGTTAGTTATGGGTTTGTCATACACAGTCTTTATTGTTTTGAAGTATGCTCCCTCTCTGCCCACTTTGTTGAATTTTTATCTTAACTGGGTGTTGATTTTTGTCAAATTCTCTTGATACAACCTCTTGGTACTAATTATTGAGACATATGTTTCATTGCTTCTCAACAAAATTAAATAATACATATTTTTTTAATACATAGTTTCACAAATTCCTGCATAGCATTGCACTGCACTAGGGAAATATAGATTATTGACAAAATTATTTTGAAGAGTTACAGAGGAATAGAAATAAAAAGAAATCTGATAGAATATTAAGACCTAAAGAAAAATCTAGGTAATTACTGTGTGATTACTCTGATTTCATTATGTAATAAATGTAAAGAAAAATCTATGAATGAAAATGATAAAGATGATAGATATTGGAAAATAAGAGAAGCTTAAGGAAAAACGTCATTTTAATCAATAAACTTTATGGATCTAAAAGACTGGTTTATAAAGAGAAGTCCAAATGTAATAAGCATTGATTTTACCAAAGTACTTGATGATGGTCAGAATTAATTTAATATAATTATTGTCTTACTGCTACTGAAATCTAGACGAATTATTAAATAACACCATACCAAGTTGCAGAATATTATAAAATTTTATTTTTACAAATGACCTTATTTAAATTCCCCTCAGAATTCTGACACAGTATAAATTATAAATATATTTACTTTGTGGACAATGAAATGTAAAAATGGTTATTTACATCTTGAACTTTCCTATTCCATTTAGAACAGGCACATTCCATTATGCATTGTAAAGTTCCACAATTCAATGGCTCCTACAAGCCTTCCTTTCCTGCAATGTAAAATTAAACAGACAGGCTAGATAAACTAAAAGTTCCTTCTTCAGTCTTTGATTCTGTGAGGTATATGTCTTCTCAGAGAAACATATGTTAGGCATATATTTAATGATCATGATCATTTAAATTGCTAAAAAACAAATTAATGTTAAAACTGTATATGGAGATTCCATAACTGAACCACATGACCAACACTAAAAAATTTGATTACAAAATAATTGAGAAATTTTACTTGTAATACATTTTTAGGAAAATAAAAATTGTATGCCCATCTACATATTTAATTTCTGAAAGAAAAATTAATTCCTTTTGCATAATGAGCACAGATGTTGAAAACTAATAACCTAATTTAAATATTTAATAGTTTCCCACACAATAGTGAAACCTAAACACACATGACCTAAGGATTTAGATCAAATAAAATCCCAATAATACTTCAATATCAATAATGAGAAAACCCATACAAATTATTGTCCCTGTCATCAAAATATCTATTTAAGAAATAGAAAATCTCTCTCTTAATTTTATAAAATGATTTACAATGTGGTAACATCCCAAAGGTATTAAAAAATCTAAAATACTTATTTTTACTTTGTTTTAAACAACTACAAAATAAGTGATCAAAATCTTGTATAGTGTAAAGCAATACCTTATATTTAAAAAGTATAAATCCCTATAAATATAAACATTCACTACTTTGATTTTTTTAGTCTTTTACTTCAATAATACCTCATAGTTTTAAATACAAATTTGTTGATTCATAAATCTATTCATCAAAATTTATTGAGCTATGTTGAAATTTTTATTAGGTCTTATGTTAAATATATGGTGAGTAGAATAAATAGAAACCCTACTGTCCAAAATTACATTTTCATTTAGCAAGAGACTGTAAATCAATAATTACACTTACCCAGTGGTAGTTTCTGTAGTGCATGCTTTAGGGGTTTTGATGCTTTGATAGGCTGAATAATGGTCTCTAAAGATATCCACATCCTCATTTCTAAAAAATATGAATGTTACTGTATATGGCCAAGGGACTTTGCAGATGTGATTAAGGTCCTTGAAATGGGAAAATTAATGTTATATTATATGGGTGTCGCCAATGTAATCACATCAGTTCTTAAAAGTAGAAAAGCATTCCATGCTCAGAGATATGTTTTGTTGCAGATACGTTTCTACAGTAGTAGAAAACTGATTCAGGGATACAGTAGAGGAGTACTTAGTTGTGTGACTGAGGGAAAGCTTCAAAGGGAGGGACTCTACCTGAAATTTACAGATGGTTAGAAATTCACTAAGCAGACAAGTTGAAAAAAATACATCCTGATGGAGGGTATGGTATTTACAGAATCACAGAGGAGTTAAATAATGTGTTATGGGGGATCTGTTAGTTCAGAATCGGTGAGTAATAAAATGTGAGAGTGGAATGGAAGGACAAATGGCTATGTTCAGAGATTGCTAGTTTTTATTCAAAAGAATGGAAGTAACTTTCCTATACCTTATTGACAATTTTACCTGTAGCCTATCTTAAGTTGTCATTTTAAAGCACAGCTTAAGATCAACTAGTTAGAAAAAAATAATGATCATTTTGGTAGATATCATTAGATGTTTAATTAGCTTATACCAACAGCCCTACTCAATATATTATTCTGTATAATTAATAAAGAGTTTCATGACAAATTTGCATTGCTTCAAATTAGATATTATAAAGGTAATGATTAGGCTGGTCACTGTTATAAAATAGAATGTCAATCTTATCCTCTAGCTTTATTGTCAGAATATAAGGATCTGCCCTTAATTTTCATTGATAATATAAGAATTAACAATTAATTAGTGCCTTTTGTGTGCCAGTCTATGTTGCGTTCTTTTAATATTTGTTTCAGTTTATTTTAGATTGTACTTAATCAGAGAAAAAAATGTTTTCTTTGTTCCAGGTCTCTCTATAGAATATAGTGTCCTATAATTTGCTATTAAATTGTTACTTAATATTTTATATATAGAAAGGGTTATGGATTCTCTAAAGAATACCCAGTATGTCTGTCGATCTAATTCACTGGTTTACATATCAGTTAAGCCAAATGGCGAGACTGCATTATTATTACACTCTTGAAGCTACCTTTGGTAAATTAAAAGTGATTATTATGATTCTGTGATTCATGGAAGAATATTTAACAATGATTTTGTTAAAATCAAATTCAGAACATATCATTTCTCTGTTCAGAACCCTTCATGTTTTTTCATTGTATTACCAAAAAGGCCCAGATTCTTAGGTTGGATTGTAGAATCTGATACGCTCTGAACCCCAATATCTGTGTGACCTTATCTACCACATTATCTCATTTGGTCCACTTTTTCCTCATTGTCTGAGTAGTTTGTAAGACACACCAGTAAGGTCCAGCTTTAGAGTTCTATTCTTCTTATGGCCTGTGAATAGAATGTTCTTCCCCCTGACATCCACATGCCTTGCTTCCTTATTTCTTTCAGGTCTTTGACCAGAGTCACCTATTGTCTAATGTTAGTAAGAATTTACTAGCTTCAATTATAAAGTTAATATGTCCAAATATTGTCTTACTAATCCCCAGATATTTTAGATTATTTTATTTTGTAGCCCCTTCATGGAATTATTCCATTTACGTTTTTATTTTACCAATTTATGTTTACTCTTTAAGAACCAGCACAAACACTACCTCCTCAATGAAGCATTCCTTGACATTCCAAAGTGAAGTTGTTTTTTGCATTTCTTTAGTTCTATAATGCCTGACTTACATGTAAACAATGTTGTTATAAGGAAGGGAAGTCTATCAAAGTAACTCAAAAATAACACCAAAGGGCATTATTAATGTGCAATAGGAATGTTGTAGCTTTCAATGGACAAAAACAACTTTTTCATCCAAGCCACCAAACATTTTTTAAAGAGAATTTTGATTAAATTTATTGAGATGATAAGTAAAGTTATATAGGTTTCCAGTGTACAGTTGCATAGTATATCATCTATATACGTAGTACACTGTGTGTTTACCACCAGAGTCAGTTCTCCTTCCATCACTGTGTATTTGACCCCTTTACCCTCTTCTATCACTCCCGTCCACTCTTGGCCAAATAAAAAGCCATGAGTCAAGGCTTCTGTCTCTTTACCTAATGGGCTCTCAGAGGCAGACAGCTCTGCATTCCTCAAATCTCTTCAGCTTTTCTCTGAAGAACAGCATTCTCTTCTCCTTTGGCTTCATTGTACTTCACAGCTCTAAATTACATATGACTTTGACTAGACATTGTTTTATAAACTCATTTCTCATTTCTACCACTGACACAAATCTACTTGTCACATTCTCTCAGTTTTCCAATTCCAAATTTATCAATAGAAATTTGGGTAAGTTTGAGCAAATGCATTGAATTCCCTAAGGCAAGTAGCTTGTGTTAGGTACCATCTTGTACACTTAGCTAGGACCAGAAAATGGGGTTATTTAGGAGCAAAAAGACCATCTAAGCTCACCTTTTCAAAGGAAACTCTGGTGAAAAAGAAATCTAAGAAAGGAGAATAGGCTGTGAATATAGTGGACAATATGTCTATTTGACATTAGATATATTTCTGAGGTGTAGTGTTCCACTGTTGTGCTGTCATGTGTCTAAACCTGTGAATTCAAGGATGGCGACTTCTTTCATTTTTGTGACCTACTAAATGAAATTTGTAAACATTAAGGCAGGAGAAGTCAGAGGACATTTCTGAGTAAAATATATTTGTGTTGGTGAAAAATGAGTACACACTGAAAGTGTGTAGATCAAGTATTGTGTAATAAAATACCATGATGGACATTTAAGAATTAAAAAAAAACAAAAAAAAAGGGTTTAAGAACCCACAATGACAACACCAGGATTATTGTGTCTGGTTACAGGTACCATGTTTTTGATACATATTAAGTAATATTTAAACAGAACAGCATGATTAGGATGGTGAGCTGTCTGGATATCATATCATGTTACAAAACATTTGGAAATAAAAATACACAAAAATTAAAATTCTACTAAGTGAGATGGAATAGCTATCTCAATTAACTGAAGAACTCTAATGCTAAAGATGAAATACATCGGAGTACATCTAGACATAAGAGAATAAATGAAGTGCTTCTCAGGAACCTGGGAATAATATGTGTATATATTAGATAGCTATTTAGGCTATAAAAATAATATCTAAGACTATAGTATAAATATTTTCAGTCTTCCTACAGAATGGTGACCTCCAGACTGGTAAGATTTGCTGTTACTTGAGTGAATCATGGCTTTATGTGAATAGATGGCACTACACCTATATTCAACCATTTTCCCCCTTGGCAGCATTCACTGTAGAGTCATGTAAGCTACTGTTCATCAGAATTTCAGTTTCTGACAGCTTTAGTACATTCTTAATGGATGCAAAATAGTTATGAGAAAAATCTGTGTCCACCAGAAGAAGGCCAGCTATAAAATGGAAGTATAGAAATACAAGAGTGAGAAAGGCGAATATTGTCAACAGACTTCCATGAATGGCTATAGGAGAGTATGACCTGGCACAGGGAATTGATCTGCCCAACATAAATGGTTTGCAAATCTCTATTAAATAGTTGGATCCATTGCATCATTAACCATTTGAATTAAATAAGGACTTCTTTTGTTCTTATTTCATGCTCAATCAACTTTTTTATTATAATTTGTATTACCCTGTAGCTTGTTACATTAAAAAAATACATGTAGAAGAAATGAGGACTTAACCACTCAATTGTCCTTTTCATTATAAATTTAAAGTATTAGAATTATGTTTTATTTATTTATGTTGCCTGTCAGTAATTCTCACGCTAATCCACGCTTGTACAAGCAAAGGATAGCATCTCAGGCCCAGTGAGTAGGTTATCAGTATCTTGTAAGGGGTTTCAGCTTCTTTTAACCAGCTTTCTTGCAGACATCATGAGCACCCTGAAAGGTCTTGTCATTATAAATATATGAGGGCTGTTGGGGAAAAAAAATCCAGCCATAACGCGTCTATTTTTCATATTTCATGGCTGTTTACTTTTTGGAGAGCTCTCATATACAAGATCCAACAATTAATTTTGCTAACTCATCCTAGGAAAAGTGCTATTAATACATATCTCATTGCTGAATATCACTTTGATCACCTTACTCCCCTTGGGAAGCTATGCACCAATGCCAGTGCCTAGTCCACCCTTCAAAGCAGTTTTAGAACTCTTTTTTTGGAAAGGATGTGACACCTTACCCAATTTTTATACGGTGCTGCCAATGTAAGCACGTAGTGGCAAGTTTGCAAACTTAATTGTCAGATTATGGGTATGACAACGATAGCTCTGATGGCCATTCCAGAAAGAATTCCAAACTGCTTTGAAAGGAGGGCAAGGTGCTGACATTAGTGCATGTCTTTCCAAATGGTATACTTCGAAGGTGACCATAGTGATCTTCAGAAATCAGATATGTAGCACTTTTTCTAAAATGAGTTCATGAAATTAATTGTCCAACCACACACACACACACACACACACACACACACATACACACACACACACACACACACACACACACACACATGGTGCCAAAAAATGCATACACATTTTTAAGAAAGGAATGAAACTGTATTGAAATAGTAATATTCAATATATACCAATAACAAAGGATGAATGTAAGTCACATTTGACTTCTGCAATTACAAGAGGTGCTCAAAGTGATTACCATCAGTATCTATGTGTAATACACAGATAACATCTCTTAAAATGTGTATACATTTTTGGCACTGCACTATATGGATATATATTTTTCTTTATATATATATATATCAATATTAATATATATTTCTATATTTTCATTGTAACACAGATCAACATCACAAAATATTTTTAATAAACATGACAAACCAGGAGTTCTAAAAAAAAAAATGACAAACCGATTCTGTAATTTGCATGAATGAAAAAATGTGACCGAATAACCAAGACAAGTTTCAAAAAGAAGTGTAGTGATTGTGTTCTTCCTTTGCTGTATGCACCAGAAGTTAATTAAGCTAGATGAAAGAAGCAGTGTAATCTATACATGAATTAAAAAAAAAGGTTTATAGAATATATAGTGAATTCCAAAATAACTACTATCAGATATATAGTTTCTGACAGACTTGTCATTTTAAATCAGGATCTTTATTCAATAAACAATGCTTTGAGTACACTCTATCTGTTGATAAAAACACATTCCTTACACCACACACATTCTCACAGTACATACTCACACATGCATTTTAAGAAATCAAGAGCTAAAATTAAACACATTTAAATAGTAAGAAATAATAGTGGAAAATAATTTTCTATCATTGGATGAGTAAGATCTTCCTAAAGAGAACCAAAACCCAGATACCATAATATAAATATTTATATATTTGACAAAGGCAAAATTAAATATTCCTCAATGCTAAAATATAACTTTAGAGATAGAAATATGAGAAGAATGTATTTTTAACACATATCATAAGTATAGAATCATCATCTATGTAAAAATGAGAGAAAGATACCCAATTAAAAATGAGTAAAGATTTAAAACCCAGTTCAGAGAGCAAAAATAAAAATTTTATATATGAAAAGGTGCTTGGCCTCACAATATTCTAAGAAATATAATTTAGTAATAACATTTATTCCAATTCATATAGTTAACCATCATCAGAAAGACTGATAATATCTGTAGTAATTGAGGATACAAACATAGAATCCATCATAAGTTATATAGGTAAAGCCATTTTGAGCAAAAAATTAACCTGTTTTCAAATTTAATATGTACATCCCTTTGACATTAGATTTTTCTCTCTAGGTGTTTCTCCTAGAGTAATAGTCACACATTACTACCAGAATGTATGTACATAATGTTCCCTTCAGAATTGCATATCATACTATGAAGTGGAAAACAAACTAAGTGTCCATATTAAGGTCATAACTGAATAAATTCTAATGCACCTGAGCTACAGCCTTTAAAACAAATGGCACGAGCTATAAATAGTGGCAGAGATCAATTTCTAAGGTATGAGGTCAAGGACAGGAAAAAGAGACAATCTATAAAGCAGGTTTCTCTTTATGTAGAAGTGTGTGTGTGTGCATGTATAGGGGACTTTCCCAACTTGCTGATACACTCATAAATCACATTATTTGAATATGTTGCAATAATGATTTATTACTAGATTAAGTGCAATTTTCTTTAATAATTAATGTTTTTCAGAGTCTTGCAGTATACTTATTACTTAGGCCAAAATAAGTTCCAATGAATAAAAATTACAGAGAAACAATGTGGAGGGTTTCTTTAGTACGTAGTTGGCACTGACTATGTCCACTTTATGGCAGGAGAGCAGTCTATCAGTGATGCAGCATTTGAGGCAACATATGATTGTTAATACACTTTAATTTTATGATTCAAAATGTGAACCTTGGAATAAGCTATTATTTTCATCAGTCACCTACTATACAGGTGCTGTTTACTCTGCCAGCCATATATGACTTAGGCATTCTTGCCTTGTTCAGTCATTTTGTGATGACATTACTACTAAAAAGGGAAGCAGATGTTACATTTAAATGTGTTCAAAACATTGTACAAATTGGCTCTTTTTATTTAACCCATTATACTTAATGCCTTTTTCTAGTTCAAAGAGAAACAAGTACTGAATTTTCTAAGCTTTCTAGCAGTGATTACAGAAACACAGAAAGGCAATGACTGAGAACGGTTGTGATGCAAAAAGAGTGCCAAAATGATAGTAAGACTTTTGTTGCAAATAATATAAAAACTTAATTAACTTGGATTTAAAAATTGATTAAATTGCTCTCCTCAAGCATTCAACTATGACAATAAATTTGCAACTTCTAAATTGTGATTTTGGCTAATACTATTTGAATAAATCTCACGGCAGTGACTTCATTGTGTAATTTTAAGAGCCACTTTGGAAGAAAAGACGGTCCCATGATGGGACCTGTGTGCCGGACCCATACAGAAAAGAGATGACTTCCTGAAAACTCCCTTGGAAACCATCACAATTAGTGTTCATGCCGACGTTAATCAGCACCCCTCGCCTGCCTGCTGCTATGAGCTAGTTCCTGGAACAGGTTGTCCTGACCTGGTCAAGCATGTAAAGTCATTTCTTCACCCGGTAGCATTCGTGCTCTCGTACCTGTGACTGTCCCCGCTTTTACCCTAGGTAACTTTCTGGCACCTGCCATGCAGTGCAGACAATAGCCATTTCGTCTTGGAGCTGCCAAGGTCACGCCTCCTTTGTTTTTCCCCTTAATAAACTCTGTTAGTTACTAGACTGAGGAGGCCAGCCTGTCTTTCTTCTGCCTTTCCCTGTTTACTAAAGGAGATTTTCATTCTCTGGGCTTTTCCCTGAGTCGAAGTGTCCTAACAGCTACTTATGTTTTTTAATTCTCCCTTTATTAAAGATGTGATACAATTCTGGCAGCTGAATATAGTCCATTTTTGACTAACAAAAAAATTACTTGACATAAGGAAACTACATGTTTTCTATAAAATTATATGTGATCAATTGATCTATAATATAAAAGACCATTCTAAAAAGTTGAAAGATTAGCTACATGCTTTGTTTAGTATTTTTTTCTGAGACATTATGCTCTGTAAATATTACGTGTGAAAACATTCCTTTCTCTTTTATTACCAGTGGGAATTATGATTTATGGTAAATGGTTTGGACTTTATGTTTATTGAGTAGAAACATAGATTCCACAGGACATTTGACATTGTCCTAAGATAATTGCATTACAATGTGTTTTTTAAAATAAAGTCAATTAATCTCTTAGAGTTTAATAGTGTTGGTTTTCTAAGGTGAACGTGTTTTCACTTTGTGATTAATTAGTATCATTACTACTTAGCTGCCCTGATTAAACATCTGTTTAATTATCATACTCAAAGAAATAATTTGTGTAACAATTTACATGAGCCCATATATGTTACCTATGTAGAGTATAGATATTAAGATAGAACTTGTATGTGTTTATAAAATTGTTATGTGTGTGTATATGTATAAATATATGTATATTATAGATGTATATATGTGTGTATATATACATATATTTCTACATGTGCAGGTGTGTATGCATATTATATAATTGCATATTTTCTATGCATATACACAAAGAGGTTATTAACCTTTAACATCTACTCTCTTGATACCATGGTTTAAATTATAATATGACTTTGAAGTAGCAATCATTAAGTCAAAATTCACCTTTTAAAATTTCAATTTCTTGTGTTTAAGGACAGAGCAATGAGCATGTAAAAAGTTCTGTGTTGCTAGAAATTTCTACCGTAAAGAGTTTGAGGAAAAAAAGAACATTTATTCATTTATTCATTCATTCATTTGCTCATTCATTTAACAAATATTTATTATCTCTTATTCTAGTCATTGTTCAAACCATTTAGAATACATCTGAAAATAAAACAAAGAACCTGTGCTTATGGAATTTGTTTTATGAAGGACAAAGTGTCAATGAAAATACATAATAATTCATAATTAATCACTAAATTATTTAGTGTACACAATAGAAAACCACCATCTATGGGTCAAATCAGGCCTGATATCTGTGTTTACATGGCCTGTGAGATAAGTTATTTTTTAAATGTACTTTAAAAAGATTTAAAAGCTTCAGAAGATTTTGTGACATGTGAATGTAAAATTCCTATGTCCATAAATAATGTTTTACTGGAACACATCTATGATCATTGGTTTAAGTATTGTTACTAGCTGCTTTTGCACTTGAGAGTTGAGTGATTGAGACAGAGACCATATCGTCTACAGAACCTAAAAGATTTACTATCTAGTTCTTCACAGAAAAAATGTTGCTGAACCTTGAATTAAGTAACTTAGTAATATTTTACTTTTCTTCCAAAATTCAGAACTATTATAATAAGCGTTTCTATGGATAGATATATTGATATGTAAATTTCATTTGATTAATACATTACTTTGCTAAAAACTTCTCCAAATTAAATTTCAAACATTGGAGTTCTTGCTGGTAAGAAATATGCATATAAAGAGAGCCTTCCAAGTCTACCAACTGTCTTCATTAGTAGATACAATACCATCAGACAAATATAGAAATCAAAATATAATTTGCATTAAAAACACTCTTGGAGAACATACTATGTGCCAAATGCTTTAGCTGTTTTATCGAATTTTCTCAAAGCTACTGACTGAAACAGATATCTGCATTCCCATTTTATAGACAGAGAACTGAGACAGGAAATTTGAGTGACTTGTCCACAGTCAGATGGGACATGGTGGGCCGATGAACCGTAATTAAATCTTAATCTCTTGACTCTAAATCTCATTGTTCCCTACACCCTAAAGTTACATCTAAATCATGCATTATACAGAGCATTGGTTTCACAGCTCCTTAACAGAAACAGAATTGTCATCTATGTCTACAATAAAGTAAATAAATCAAGCTTATTTTATTGTCCAGACACTATAAATAGTCATGCTCCTTAATGATTTGCATGAGTTGGTGGAAGAGATGAGTTAAGAAGGGACAGATAAGAGTTTGTAAAATGAACCAAGAGGAGAGATCAAGGGTAGAGGAAAGGGCACTGATTTTGTCAAGGACTGTAACAGTGATAATCATACATAAAAGTGAGCTATGGGCTCAGGTAAAAACATTGAGTTCAAGTGAATAGTCTGTGTCAAGGTAAAAGGTGTGAAGTAAACCTACCAAGGACTCTCAGGCTTTATCCATGAAAGAGCACAGTTAGAAGAGAAGCAAAAGTGAGGTTTATTTTAGAGTTTAAATAATAGGAGGGGGGCTTTGGGTGTCTCTGTCTCTGATTTTCTGTTTTTGAACTTTTCCTGTTCTTGTCTTTCTAATTCTTATTTCTAATTTGTTCCTATTCTATAATATAGATTAGACTTATAAGCCAAATCAAATTAGTAGTGAAGCGAATTGGATGATCACTGACTAATTCAAAATATTCTTGAGTTTCCTTTCTCAGGTCACATACTATGCTCAGGTCAGCTACTATGCTAATCCTAAGAATTTAGTAATATCAGACCACCATGATTTTTTCCCTCTTTAAGTTCACATTTTTTTTGCACAGATAAGGAATTATTATGTCCATTATCACATAATTTATTATCTAGTTAAAAATACCGCAAATGTTTTGAAAAGGAAGTACAGGATACTTTGAAAACTTATGAAAGAATTGAGCTAGTGAGGATTAGGTTTATGAAGATGTCATTTTTAGGCCTAGAAATTAAAGATAAATAGGTTTTCTTTTGTTTCATTTTTGTTGCTGTTTTTTTCAAAATGAGGCTGGAGTTGGCAGAAGAAAGAATATTTGAACAAGCCCTAAGAATGGGAGAGGAAGAATGTACCTCTTTAAAGAGTAGAAGTGAATGAAAGGAAAGAGTCTATAATGTAGAGAATGAGAGAGTGAAGGGAGAAAGATGAAGCTGAGGACTGAGGCATGCATAAGGTCATATATGCACTTTAAAATCATGTTCATGGTTTAAAATATGTTATCCTACCAACAAATTGAATAAATTAATTTTAAACAGAAGCAGCATTTTAGAAGGAACACTCCAAGAGTGGAGAGAATTGGAGAACTTTAGAATAAATGTGAAAGGCCAGTTAGAAAATAATGTTATCTAAATGGAGGATAAAGCTTTAAAAATTGTGGTAGAGGCATAAAAAAGTAGATAGGTGTGAGATATATTTAGAAAATAGAATTATATATATCTAGTTATTAATTGGATATGGAAAGTAAGGGAAAAATTTAAGAATGATTCCAACTTTCTATGACTGGATGCACGAATGTATTATTTACTATTAGCCTATCCCAGAGGGGAATATCATGACTTGGGTTTTGAGATACAGTGGTATCTTGGTACTTACAGTTAATTGGTTCCGGGAGTTATGATGAACGCCAAAAATGATGAGTACCAACCAAATTTTTCCCATAAGGGATAATATAAATAAATGTAATGCATTCCCAAACCAAAAATCCACAGACTGATCACAGAAGTTCAGATAAGACCTCAAGGGAATGTGCACAGGGCAAGAACTACCGTGTGACTAACATATTAACCTTCGTTTCATCTGGAAAGGGTAAAGAGTCACAAGGCAATTGATACCAACATGTTCTAGCTTGCTTGTGAAGTGCCCAACAAATAAGAAGTACCAGCACAATATTTTTGCATCAAAATGCATCAACTACCAAATTTGATGAGTTTCAGAGCAGTCTAGTCCCAAGGTATTACTGTAGTGTGTGATACCTAAGTCAAGATGTAGAAGCCCAGGTGAAAGTCCCAACAGGAGATAAAAGTTGAAAGGTAATAACACAGGCCTGGTCATATAAGCCTTGTTAGTGGGCTATGCAGAAGGGGCTGCATGATGAAAACATATCTAGAAACATGCCCAGAGGTGCTCTGAGTCATATCAAGGAAGATGAATGAGGTGAATGCTGAGGAGAGCTCAAGGAAGATGAGTCCTGAGAAATACCTCTTGGATAGAATAACAGAGGTTATTGGTTAATTTACAAGATACTTTTTTGTGGAAAGGTGCAGACTGAAGACATATTTAGGCATAAATTACACATAAAGACATGTAGAAAGCAAATATAGACAGCTCTTAAGAAACGTGTCTCTGAAGTAAAGGAACTTTGATAGGGATAGTAGGCATTGTGTATGTATTATGCATTGATACTAGTGATATAGTAATATGAATGGAACATTTTAAGATGGAAGATACTGGACTACATATTTGAACATATATACATATATATATATATATATATATATACGCACATATATACATATATATATATATATTCAAATAATATATATTTGAATGCTAAGTATCCAATAGAAAGGAAGAGGTTGGATGTTCAATAAAATGGCATCTTACTCAGTTCAGATACTATAACAAATTACTATAGTCTGCATGGCTTAAACAGCAAAACATTTATTTGTCACAATCTGAAGGCTGGGAAGTCTAAAATCAAGGTGCTAGTAGGTTTGGTGTCTGATGAGAGAACCCTTTATTTTGTTTGCAAATGTCTACCTTCTCCTTGTATCCTAATATGGAAGAGAGAGAGGAAAATTTCTCTTTTTAACACAAATCCCATTATGAGGGCTTTACAACCTCATGACCTAATTACCTTTAAAGGCCTCATTGCCAGATAATATCTCATTGGGGATTAGGGTTTCAACATATGAATTTTGGGAGAACACTCACACAGAATCAGTTCATTGCAGACATTATGTCCTAGTTAATCCTTCAAATTTGGGTTGACATTTGTTGTCACTACACAATTATTAGCTCTTTTCAATGAAAGATTGTAAGGGTTTAGGTGATAAATGACATGATCATCCTAGATGTAGAAGAAATAGGTGATAAATTAATGTATAAGAAGGGATCCTGAACATAGATAGAAAGGGTCAACTTCTTTTTATTATAGTATATTGGAAAGAGGGCAAAACAAGAAAGTGGATTTTGTAGTGAAAATTGCTGCTTTAATTTCCTATGTGGAGCAGGATCAACAAGGGTGCTAAGATAATGAGTTGGGGTAGAATAGTCTTTTCAACAAACAGTGCTGGGGCAAATAGAGCTACCCACATGCAAAGGAATAAAGTTGGACCTGTAATTCACATCATACATGAAAATTAATTCAAAGTATATACTAAATATACATGTAACATAAACATTTTGAAGAAAATATAGGAATAAATCTTTACAACTATGGATTATGCAAGAGCTTTTTTGATATAGCATCTAAAGAATAAGTGGCAATGTGAAAAAAATAAATTAGACTTCATCAACATTGAAAAAATTTGTGCTTCATAGGTTATGATCAAGGAAGTAGAAAAGACACCTCACAACATGGGAAAAATATTTTCAAAACATATCTAATAAATTGTATCTATTAAGAACTCTTACAATGCAACAATAAAAAAAGCAAATAAACAGATTTTAAAAATCAGCAAAGGATCTGAGTAGACATCTCTCCAGAAAAGATACACAAAAGCTAATAACTACACTAAAGGATATTCAAGGTAATCCATCAGTGAAATGCAAATCAACAGCACAATGAGATACCATTTCATATAAACTAGGGTTGCTATAATAAAAAAGATACATAACATAAAGTGTTAAAGAGGATGCAGAAAAAATGGAATCCCCATATACTGTTTTTGGAAATTTAACATGATGTATATTATCTGGAAAACAGCCTAGCCACTCCTCCAAAGGTTAAACATAGAGTTATCATCTAATCTAGCAATTCTACTCTTGGATATATATCCCAAAGAAATGATAATGTACATTTACACAAAAACTTGTACATAACTGTTCATAGCAACATTATCCATAATATCCAAAAGATGGAAACAACTCAGATGTGCATCAACTGACAAATGGATAAACTGTGGTACGTATGTACAACAGAATATTATTCAGCAAAAAAAAAGAAGTACTAATACTTGCTACAACATGGATAAACCTTGAAAACATAATGCTACGTGAAGAAAGTCAGACACAAAAAAAATTAAATGAAGTACGATTTCATGTATATGAAATAACCAGAATAGGCAGATCCATAGAGACAAAAAGTAGGTTAGTGTGATTGCCAGGGGCTGGAGATGGGTAGCTGCGGGGACATGGGAAAATCAGGAGTGACTGCTAATGAGTAGGAGATTGCTTTTTCGAGTGATGATATGATAGAAGGCAAGTTGCCAGAAATATTTAGAGAACAGGTAGAGATATAAGGGAGGGAATGCGTTTTACCTACAGCGCTCTTGCCTGGAGAACACTTAAGATCATTGCTAGAAACATATATACCTTCCTTCCCCTCAATGGAGCCCATCCCCCATCCTGGAGAGTAAACATTGCCTGCCTCATGTAAATAAATAGAAAATCAACTCACGTTGCTTATAAGATATTTAAAGCAAAGGACAAGGAGTCTGTGTAAACCAAATAAAACGAACTGTCAATTTCACTCAGGGAAGCACTTAAGACTAGTTATGCATATAAGCTGCAGCAACTCATTTAGTTATAAAGATCAATAAGACTGCCACCTGGGTTATCAAGAGAACCATCACCACTTCAGGAAAACATATCTGAGCTTTCATGGCAATGAGACAGAGATCCCATTCTTCATTAGACCACAGGAAAGACCAAGCTGTATTTTGTTTTGCTTTACAGCTGAGAAACTGTTAAGCATTGTTCTTGCTTATTCTGGCTATAACAAGTGACTTTTTCTTCCTTTCATAACATCACCCTCTCAAATGGCTCCTTACTAAAATACTTTGTACACTGCAAAGAGGTGACTCATAGAATAAGAATTTCAGAGTAAATCCTTTTCCTACCATTACACTCTAGGTGAAATGGCCAATGTTAAATGTTAAATACCAACGCTGGCCTATAGTTTCTTCAATGAAGAATGAATTTAATAGTGTCAAACTCATGTTTGTCTTGAAATTTTAGATGAGGCACATAAATATTTTGACTCACAGGTGGTATATAATAATGTTAGATTTTGTTCTTTGATTTAATTGATGCATTTAAGCCATCGTGTACTTAGAGTCATTTGATTCTTTGATGCTACTTGACAGTTATTGGAAATGATTTCTGGACTATCACACCTAAATTTGTTTCTAGCCCACTAGGATGGTTTAGCATTTAAGGAACACGTTTGCATCCAGAACTCAAAAGATTAATTTATTTTGTTTCTTTAAAAAAAAAAAACAAAGACCAATGTATTCTACCAGTTGATCAACTTCTCCACCTCCCATCTTTCTGTCTTGGGGTGGTCTGGGCATTCTTCCCTTCAGAAAGGATATGACTCCTATAGTATTCTGCACCTTAGGTCATTGTGTGAGCAGGATGGATGAATCGGGCGCAAGCCCTAGCTCTGATCTGCTGCCAGACCTCTTACTAATTCTCCCCACTCCACCCAGTTCCTTTCCCTCAGTGCAAAATCATCTCCAGCTTATCCCTGGTCCTGCACACTTAACCTTTATTGACATGTTTACTCCAATGCAGTCCAAGTTATAAGGGTCAGTTTTCTTTAGGCTGAACTCTTTTGTCATTTTCTAGGGAGATGCTCTGTTAAGAACACATTAAAATACAAATGTGTAACACAAAATTACTTCAGATTTATTCATTTCACACCTAAATATACCCAAAAGCCAACCTAAACAGAGGTAATAGTATTTTAGTTATTCTTCCAGGCAAAAGTCCCTTATCAGTTTTCTGTTGGAAATTTTCTGTTCACAGATTGACATTCGTTTTTATTTCCTTTTTTGCTTAAGTATGATAAATTACCACAGATGAAATGAAATCAATTTAGTGAGAAGTCCCACCCAACTTCCCCCTGGGGGTGGTGAGATTAGTTTGTCACTCTACATGTATCCTCCCACTGCTCCCCTCTCTTCTTTTGCTATTAAATAAGGGTAGGCTTTACGAACAATGTGTATGGAAAGAATGTGGCCTGGCCACTTTTCACAATTCCAAGACACAAAGATATGGTCTACCAGCAATTTGACTACTTTTCTTTTCTTTTTTTCTCCTTCAAATTTCCCAAAAAACAACAGTGCAAAAGTTACATCAGCAAATCGAGATAGCCATTCGAGCCACCCTTCTAATTTGTGAATTCTGTGTTTTGTGTTAATACCAACCAAAACATAAAATCCAGGAAAATAAGTAAATATTTTAAGAATTTCTTTAGTGTTATATATTTGCAGCAAACATGTTTACATGATTTAAAGAACCTAGGGATATTTTCTTGCTAATATTAACAAATTGCAGTGTTTTGACTTTTTTAAAATTTATCTTTCTTCATCACAACATATTTTACTAACAGTGAAATGAGAATAATAATCATCCAATAATTGTGTGGTTTATTAGTTTGTTAATTTTGCTAAGCAATTGAGAAGACCAAAAAGCATTATCTATTATTATTGTTTGGAGAAAAAAGATATCTGCAATGTAGATAAGGAGCTGAAGAATGTTACAGTAAATTCTGCCTGATCCTGCTATTAGTTTAAATGCCTTTGCTAAATGGTACCAAGATCATTAACTTTGCTTTCATAGCACTTTTCTCAACATTATTTAGCAAATTCACTTTGAACATACCCATTTTACATCTCTGAAGCCTAAAGAGCATCATTGGTAGTAAAATTACATGTTTGATGGCATAGCCAGAAAAGAGTTATTGTGATGTCTTTAAGACATATCACTGGCTGCTTGAGACTGCTCTGATAGCATTCATTTTCTGCACACAACCCAGTAACAGGGCCACATTAAAAGGATACAAATATATCTGCCATTAATTTTGAATATTAAAGGAATCACTGTCACATGTGGTATGTTCCACATGTGATGTTACTACAAATTAATATTTTATTATAACATAAGATTAATATCTATGAATTGTGTAATGAATATGTGTGTATGTATGTGTATACACACACATACATACACACATACACACACACACACACATACATAAGGGCTATCCAGAAAAAAATAACCAATCATAAATGCCTCTATTTTTCATATTACATGGCTGGACACTTTCCGGACAGCCTGCATATATCAACCAGAAGTTTTGTGTAAGATCAGTTATGTGAGACATTAAACTCTGTAATGTATTGAATGTCCCTGCTCCAGAAAATATGTATGAATGTTTTCTAATATAACCTAGGAATGATCGTGCCATTAACAAATATAAATGCCTTTGATGATATGAACATTCATCTAGGGTAATGACTTTTTCAGAAATCAATGCAGGATAACATATAGAAACTCAAAAGTAATCGAAACATTATAGTCAAACCAATTTATTTCCCTTACAATTTTCTGTATTTATTCAATTGCTTATAATTAGTATGTGTAGATTTATTGGCAGATAAGTGATCTTATTACTTGAGCAAAGGTATTTAACTAAATTCAATTAAAATTTATTGAGTAGTTAGCTATGTACGAGTAAGCACTCAGTATGACAGGTGCTATTTATTTTTAAACTATGAAAACAGAATTTTAAGTATCCTCATCTTTATTCTAGAAATAATATGCCTTTATATTTTTAGCTACACAGGCCACTTCTGTTTAGATTATGTTTTTATCAAAGGCAGCCATCATCCACTTTTCCTAGGAGAAGAAAACAAGCAAAAGCACTTAAATATTGTTAATTAGTTAACTTTTTCCATGACTTTATGCCATGATCTCTGGTTTTCTTCTACTCTTCTGGTGTCTCTCTCACTGGTCTCCTTTTTTGCTCACTGTTCTTTAAATACAGATACTCCTTAAGACAGACTTTCTTTTCTGCTTACACATTCTGTTGGTTTTACGTCACATTTGTAGAGTTTATTCACACATCAGTATTCACCTATTCATCCACCCGTCTATCCATGCATTTATCCAAACATTCATTCATGCAACATGTGTTGAATGCTACTTTCTTCCAGATAAGTGAACCACATGGTGGGAATTCAAAGATGCATGAGATTAAAGGAACAAATGAATGTTGGATATTTCTATCTGAATAATGTGACATTCCCTCACGTTCACCAAGTCTAAAATTAAGTCTTATTCCAAACTGTATATTCAGTCAACATTTCTATTTCTGTTCATGGTTACATCATGGTTCCAGTCTCTCAGGACAAATTTACTGATCCTGTCCTCCCCATTGATGCCCACCCACTCTATCTCCTGCTGCCTTGTTGTGCAGTTCTCTATTACTTCATATCAGAGCCACCTGATTTGACAAATGTCCTTATTTATCAATAACAAATTTTAACATATTGTTTTGGTAACATGAGAGAACAAATGTATATATGTATATACAAATATATACAAATTAAATATGTATATACTGTCTAAGTATAGTGAAAGTTTACCGTTTTCTACCTATGCTCACTATAGACACACCTCTCAAAAACAATAGTATCAGCTAATATTTTTAAAATGTAATGATTAGTTTCTATATGCCAAGTACTAGGCTAAGTAAAGTCCTTGCATTCCTTACCCACCCGCCCCCCAATGACCATAACAGCCCTGTGACAAAGATTCTATTTTTATCATTGATTCAGAGGTAAGGAAATGAGTGACTTTATTAAAGTCATGTGACTAGGCAGTGGCTATCCAGATTTAAAATCAGGTCAGATTTCAGAGCCTATTTTTTTTTTTTTATTTATCTCCTATAAAGTCTTTGGAACAGTAAATCATTTTTGACTTCTCTTCTTGAAGTTATGCCCATAATGCTAAATAACATACATGTATTTTTTTTCCAACATTAGACAATGTCTATTGGCTCTCCACTAGGAAAGAAAAGGGTTCAATTCATTTTCCTTAAGCCCACTACCACAGATTCTCCTCCAAATACATAAATATTTTTAGATATTTTGTATCATATTTTTACATTGTTTCCCTAAAGCAATAGGATATTATATAATATCATTCTATGCCTTGCTTTTCACCTAAAAACATCTTGCTAATCTTATGCCTGCATATTTACAATTGTGTTATTTTTAATGACTATCTAAAATTCTGTATGACATTGTTGTTTATTTACATTCATTCCATCAGTCCCCTATTGATGAATATTTAGGCACTTACACTTTTCTAATGCAAACAATATAGCACTGCCTATGGAACACTTCTGTGATTCCAGATTTAGGAAGTCTTTTCTTAGAGGTATCTAGATGCATGGTGGAAGCATAAGTTCTCCCAGGAATTAGTTCACTTTTTTACTGAAGAACCTCTTCTCCACCTTCTCAACCCGCCTATGGCACAAACTAAATTGGGGCAGAGTGCTGAAAGTCATTCAGTATGATGACCCTCAGAGAACACCCTGTTTGGCCGTGATTCACATTCCTGCCATTGATATTGCCAACTCTGAGCCTGTTGTTTTGCAGGTCCTACAAAAATGATCAGCCACCACTTGGCCCACAGTGGCCTCCTCTGCTGTGTTGTTTTTCTCATAAGTTTCCACCTCTTTTCACATGCAAAAAATTTTATTTATATTTTTCAGGTACTGGCAACCTTTCTTAATCTGTGTATTAGTTCCATTTACTCTTGGAAGCCCAATAAAAAGTGTTTTATACATTTTATAAAGGAAAATTTACTTATTTTTAAGAGAAATATTTTATCACAGTGTTCAATAGGGGAAAAATGAGACCCTTCACTATTTTTAGTGTTGTTCTGGCTTATTTTTATGTATGTATTTGCATTTTTAATTTTATATATTTTTCTCTACCTACTTTTTACTTAGGCTTTGTTCACATTTGTGATTATGTACAATCAAGAAAATATTTTTTAAAGTGAAAATCAGAAATTCAAGAATTATAATTAGGAATATAGGCCAAACACTAGAAACGTAAAATATGGATGTACAGACCACAGATAGGTTATACCCAAGTTACGGTGCAATTAACATGTCTGCATATTTAACTATGGTAAATTAAACTATAGGAGAACTCTAAAAATGAGGAGAGAGAGAACTAATTAAACCATGAGGGAAATTGGGGCACCAATCCCTCTAATGAGTTTGTGATGAGAGATGTTAACCTGCTGTCTGGACCATTTACTGGGCTTCCTCAATTCTGCCTGCCTCTGGTAGTGATGTCATCCAAAGTGTGAATTTGGAGTCTGAACATATACATAAAACAATTTGATCTAGTATTTATCTAAGGAATAACATCTATTTTCAACATTGGTTGTATTTGAATTTTGAAACATGGTAAGTTGGTTCCTAAGGTGTAACCTAATGAGAAGATCTTTAGAAATGCATTTGACTATATGAGTATATTATTTTTCCTTCCACACTAACTTAAAAACTTCTGTGTAAGAGAGACCTTTCTTTGCATTGCCATTGACTGGTAAATAACATAAAATAACATATGAGGTAACTACAGAGAAGTGAATCAGGTTTTATAAATGAAATGATACATGATTCATTATATGATTATTATTGTTCAATAAAAGAAAATATATAAATGCCTCAGGGAGAGCAAAGTACTTCTTGGAACTCAACTCTGATATAAATTTCTGAATTACTCTGCATTGAGGGAAAATTGAGTGAGAGCATGAGCAAGATGTTTGACATTATGAGTGAATTCCTACTAGGTAACGCTGACAGCGATTGGAGGAAAACAGCTAAAAACAGGAGTACTCTATAATAAGTAAGCCTGGTGAAGCCTCAGGTTGTATTCATTACAGAAATCAATTCTAGCTGTCATTAGGAGTATTTCTCTCTCTCTCTCTCTCTCTCTCTCTCTCTCTCTCTCTCTCTCTCTCTCTTTTCTTTTTTTTTTTTTTACTGATTCCATTGGAATCAAGTCATCTTGCAAGATACATCTTTGAAGTTGATTAGCCTGGAAATACAAGACCAGCCCAACTACTTTCAGAAGCTTGCATGAAATAAAACAGAGAGTCTGAATTAGTGATAAGAATTCTTTTTGCTCCAGTGCCTTAGTTGCTAACAAATGGTACATATGACAAATATAGTAAAGAGAATATGTTTGCCAAAAAGCATATGGAATATAATTGTCTCAGAAAAACGTGGATAGAAAACTTTAAGTGATTTATCAAGATAGAGTAATTGACTAGTTTACAGATAGTCTGTATCAATTTTTGCTTTCTACTCCATGTTTTATGGAGTATTGTCTACCAAAGGTTTTAAGACTATTAGTCAACAAAAAAGAGAGTTTTAATACTGCCATTAAAAAGTGAATGCATAGAACTGATTTCCAAATATTTTCTGATTTTCTCATTCCTGGCCCAATTTAATGATAGTTTCATAGTCTATCAGAATGGATATGGCTGTTTCTGATATAATGATAAGGATCTCCTGTCTTAGACCGTGTCTTGGCTAAATTAAACCACATTTTTTATTTGTTTGTCTTGCATTGGCAGGGAAAATCATTCTACTTAAGTCAACTCTCAAAGCCTCATTTGAACAAGATATACTCTGAACTATCCCTTCTCCCTCCCAGAGTCCTGGCCCTTTTATAGAGTCCAACCACAAATCCTGGTTTTCCTAATGTGAGCTTGCCTCTGATTGTTCATTGCAATAGAAATGTGTTCTCTCACTGACTTATTTCCTGCAAATATTCAGTCAGAGGAGTGGCTCAAATATATCACAGATACTCACTTGGATAATATGAAACATGAAAATATTCCAGTGATCAGTTGGTAGTGACAGCTTAGAGTTATCTCTAGTTCACATTATATTTTATACTAAGTGTACCCAAAGGCTTGACATTTTCTGTAAAAAAATTTATATACAAGGCTTGAGATCTACTTTATTTATTCCAACCCCTAGGGTGGAATTTAAGAATACTCCTGTATAGCCTATCATTAGTAATCAATCCTACGGATCCATGCTTTTGAAAGCAAAATTATGCATCTACACAAATAAAAATATATCTATAACTAGAAAGAAGTCTGGCAAATCTTTGGCTTCAAGAAAGTCTTAGAACAGCAATTTCCCTGTATATGTTAAGCTTACTATAGATACATCTATGAGAAAAGAATAAATTACAATTGCCAATAAATGGCTTGTGGATGATTGGTTAGCTTTGGGGGCAAGTACTTTAGATCTTAATGCATTCCACAAATAAATCTTTTGCAGACTAAAAGTTAAGAGTTGAAAATGATTCAAACAAAAAAGGAGAAAAGTATATTCTTTATAAAAGAAAGCACTTTCTATAATATCAATGGGAAAAGATTAAAATAAAAAAGAATAATTCATTTACAAATACCTGTCATGATAGGCATTCAAAATTAAAGAAAATAAAAAATGTAAAAAAGTTTTTATGTTTTTAAGACAATCATTAACACCACCCCCCCAACAAATGAAAAATGAGTACCTTAGAACTTCTATCTGGCACAATTTCAGGGGGTATAATTTACATAATGATATGACAACCAGGGGCAAAATATGGTGAAAATAGTAGTAAAATATTTAATGATACTTTTTAAATTATTAATTAACAATAACTAATTTTAGAAAAATATAATATTTCACATATTTAGATGTTTTGTAAAATCTAAATTTTATAATAAAACTGATTTTTGAAAATTAAAACATTTTTCCCCAGGGAGAAGTGAGACCTGCAAAATTGGCAGCACACACACACGTAGTCCCGTAAGACAAGGCACAGTTTTCATCCATCTCAAGTACATAGCCACTGTAAAGGGCCTATCATATAATATGTACTTAGAAAACTGGAAAGAAAAACATTGATTTTAAGAAATATGTTATATGCTCAGGTTAATAGTGGTTACCTGTGACCATAAGATTATAAGTCATATTTGTCATCTACATATTATTCAGTATTTTCCAAATTTTCCTGTAATATCACAAATAAAAACATGTATTCGTGATATTATTGGGGGGAATATTATTTTTGAATATATTAGCTACAAACAAATTGTCATTATACAGCATCCCCTAAGAAAGGATAACTTCAAGGAATTGATCTCAATGATTAGAGAATTAAATGCAGCATCAGCTGCATTTACTTAAAATGTTGATTTCTAAGTCAGGGTGGAGTTGGGGCAGTATCTACATTTTTATCACATTTTTCTGCTCCTTCTCTTGACTATCCAGATGGTTCTTACCCACATTAAATCCAGAGAATTAGAAAAGTAATTAACAATCAGAAGAACTCATAGAAGGAATGGTAGCTTTCTAGAGGAGTTTCTTTAAAAGCCTGATGAAAATGGCTGGTAAATTGGTATAACAAACTTCACCTGACAGTCTATGACTGCATGAAGGATAATGACATCCTAAGTCAGGGGTGTCCAACCTTTTGGCTTCCCTGGGCCACATTGGAAGAAGAATTGTCTTGGACTACACATAAAATACACCAACACTAACAGTAGCTGATGAGAAAAAAAAAAGGTTGCAAAAAATCTCATAATATTTTAAGAAAGTGTACAAATTTGTGTTGGGCCACGTTCAAAGCTGTACTGGGCATTGTTGTTGTGTCCTAGATAGATCGTGTGACTTGAGGCAATAGGTGGTGACAAGTGATTGGATTTGTGGATAAATTGATTGTAGGAAGTGTCACAAAAGGAGGAATTGAGGAGCTATACTTGGTGCTATGGACTGAATTGTGTCCCCCACAAATTTATGTTTAAGCCCTAATGCCTAATACGATGGTATTTGAAGATAAGCCTTTGAGAAGTAATTGGGTTTAGATGAGATCACGAGGATGGAGCCCTTAAGAAAAGTTGTATGTAAGCCACCAAGTCTATGAATACTTGGTTATGATAGCCTGACCTGACTTACACGTTAGATTATTAGGCTGAGAAACCTGGTAGTACCTTTTACAAAGTTAGAATTGACTTGGAGAAGAGTAAATTTAGTATGAGGGGAAATCAAGAGTGTAGTTAAATATAAGATGTCAGTATCCAAGTTGCTAGAGAGTTGGATTATTTTATTTTTTGGTCTAGGGCTTACAAAGATATTCTAAGTGAACATAAATGTTTGCTAGTTATCGTTATTTAGTTAAGGGATATTTAAAATATTAGACTAGGTAAGATCATTAGAACAAGCATGTATCAAAGACTTATTTTTGAAATTTGCTATGGGAGTCATAGACATCAAGTGGTAACTAGAGGAGAATAAGTCAAAAGATAATGTTTTAAGAGGGTTAATACTAAAGACATGTTGTGTGCTGATGGTAAGGAACCACGTATGAGAGTAATGTATAATGCGGGAGAAAAAGCAGGATATTCCCAAAATGAAAGATACTGAAAAGATGAGGAGAGGTGGAATTCAGAGCAGTGATGAAAACTGAGACACATTTTCCACTATAACCTGAGAAAAAGGTAGAAAATACATATGGATGTAGAGGCATCCAGATTGATAAGTTTGGTAAATGCAACAAGAGGCTGTTATATATGGTCACATCTATGTCCTCTATGAATTAGGGACTAAGGTTGTCATATAAGAATGGAAACATTGGGGAGCGTTAGTGGCTTCAAAGTTCTGATGAGAGATGAGACTTGAGTGAATGAGAATTCCATAGTGAAGAAGATGGAAAATAGGAAATAATGATCTAACGTGGAATGCTTGCGATCATGATTGTAGAGCTTGTGTCATTATTGGGGATAACAGTTTGTGGCTGATGAAATATTGAAGCAAAACAGTTGAAGCTGAGGGTATCAAGAACTGAGAGATCAAGGTGCTAGGTGGATTATCTACATGAACATTGATGTCTTCAATAATTAATATATGTATGGAGTTGAATAAAGTTTAAATTCATATACAATCAATAAATTATAAATAAACAAGAGGGTAATAATTAAATTAAAAAAAGGAGGAAATGTCTGGTGCCTTGTATCCTTAAAGGAGCAGGGAGTTTGGGAGGAGTAGGGGAAAGAAGAGGTTTAGGAACAGCAAAGAATGACACCTAACTCTAGGAGTAATGAACATGAGACATGCCTCCAAAAACAAGCTGCACATGAATAGGATTCTCAAAGATCCTCCAAGTATGGATTTAAGGAGAGAGGTAGCTATGACTTATGTATTTTGAAAACTGGACAGTAAAATAAAAGGGTTGTGATGTCATTCTCTCTACCAATGTTCAGGCTAATTTTGAAAAAATGATAAAATATTATAATGTGTAGTCAGTGTGTTCATAAGGTTTTTTCCCTAGGATCTTTAGGAACTGGGGGATACTCATGATGAATAACGTATTTCAAATGTAGCTTAAAATTACCTTCATTTGACCATAGATAGTCTAAGTGCTGGCTGATAGAAGGCCCTGTAGGTGATTAAATGTATACTACACACTAATGTCTCCCTCCCTCCCTCCCTCCCTCTCTCAAATACACATTCTTAATAAGAAATAATGTAGTAGAATTACATCATATCATGCCATATTACCACTAAAAATCAGAGTGATATTATATCTTCAGTTAAACATGCAGCACTTCTCAACAACCTTCTAGGAATTATATCCTGGTAAACTAGAAGAACAGTAGCTTTAAAAATGACCATGATGTTAAAACAAGAAATGGGATTCTTCTTTTAACTGTACTAGCTGAGAAAGAGAACATCTATTGACGTGACAAAAGAAGTAACTCTGAGTTAAATATAAATGGATATACTAGACATTTTATCTTTGATTGCTACTTAACTTTTTTAGGCCTCAGTTTTTTTAATTGGAAAATTAGGATTTTGATATCTGCAATGTAGCATAGTTGTAAGTATTAAAAACAGTGAAGAGATAGTATTTTATAGAATGTCTGAAATGTAGGAAGTCCTCAATAATTAATGGTTGCTGATGGTACTCTGCTATTTTCTGGTACAGGCTGAGGTTACATTAACACATAAATTTCAAAGATAAAATCTTTATTTTTATTCATTAATGACTAGGCTGTTGTTTTGCTATTTTAACCTCTCTTAATGAAACTAGCAGGTTGAATTCTACTTTAAACTCTGTCTACTCTTAAAAGCTCAACTTCATCTACACATTATTCTTTAATATTTCAACTGAAAAAGAAAACCTGTATTTGTACATTGCTGATTCTTTCCTACTCTTTAGTATCACAGAGCCATGGTTAATATTTTTATGTTCCTGAAGCTGTAGAATCTTAGTCTTAAGAAACCATAAATTCTCAGCTTCCAGGAGAAGAAGAAGAATCATGGACAAGACAATAGAGCAGTGCATGGGATGGACAGAAAACTCACCTCTGAACACTGGGATGAAGAGGAAGTTGGGTCTGTTGTATAAAATAGAGAGAGACGTGGGAGAAATAAAGATGGAAATTTCAGAATGAAGTGAAAAGGAAAATAATAGGGACGTGAAGTAGCAACCTAAAATACAGAATTTCCCTGAGAGTTTTGAGAAGCAGTTGGTATTTCAAATCTAATGAAGGTAAAGTGAAAAGCAAGGAAAGTATGAAAGAATATTGGTTATTGATGATATACCCTTTGGCAAATGACAGAATTAGATTTGAGAAAGCAAATCAATTTACTATTATCAGTACATTATGAGTTCAATGAATAATAATTTGTATAAAATGGTGTTTTAATTAATATAATTTGTACTTCAATAAATAGACAGCAAGGCATTAATCATGTGGTAAAGTCAGCAGTATAACTTGGACTTCCTTTAACATGAGAAATAAAGTTGTTTATTATTAATCCCCTGTAGTGGAAAGACCACAAACTCATATCCCACTTGGTAGTCAGAGGGAAAAAGATCATTTGTCTAATATAGTGTGCGCTAGTTATCTATCGCTGCGTAACAAAACACCCCGAATGCAGGGGTGAACATCGAACATTTTATTATACTCATGGAATCTGTGCATTAAATTCAGGATAGATCACAGAAAACAGTAATGGTCCATGAACCCCAGCTGAGGAGACTAAGGGTGAGAAGGCTGAAAGTGAGTTTATGGCTGGAGATTGGACATTGGAAGGCATGCTCACTCACACATCTGAGGCTGATCGCTAGTGTTGGTTAGTGACGACTGAAATACTTCACTTCCTCACGGCTTGGTGAACATCCCGAGTGTATCAGGCTGAAGTTGACTCACCTTTTATTCCCTGGCTCCAGAAATCACAAAGCATCATTTATGCTGTAAGCTCAGGCTAGACCAAATTCAAGGGGAGGGAGCATAGACCCCATTCTCATTGGAAGGAATGTTGATATCCCATTCTAAGAGGCACAGATGGCTATTTTGGGGAGATTAAATCTCTAAGTATAGGGACAGGTACTTCAGTTTTGCTGAACATCTGTTTCTGGGATCTGTTCCTAACTTCTGTATATTCCTTGATATTCATTATATAATACTTTGTTCTTTATTACAGCTTTAAGATCTTATTCACTGCTAGTTAAGGCTAATTCTTATACTAAAAGTTACAATATTAAGATTTATATATGTAATCTTCCATGTGGGGAACATGTAATGTTCTTGATTTTAGTGACTAGTTCTTGACTTTAGTGACTAGAATTTGCTTGGTATTATCATATATATGTCATCTTTGGATAATTTTCCTATGTTAAATACTTTTTTACAAAATGAGTCTTACTCCATTATAAATATACCACAAAGGGAATTTAATGAGAAATGTTTTAGGAGGCTTTGGATTTCACTTAGCTTTTGAAAGCCAGAAGAATTTTCTCACTGTACTTGTAAAATGATTAAGATTAGCTAGAGCTTTGTAAATATGTAAATGGAGTTATATCAGATAATAATTTAAGGATATGTTGTCTTTCTAACCTAAAACTTTTAACTAAAACTCAAGTTTTAAAAAAGCTTTAGAGATCCTGTCTACCTTATCAATGAAAAAAAAATAGTTGTCATAGGAAGGATGTAAATTAATGAAAATGTGACATTATTTAATAGCAAAGGCAAGATTAGAACTCAGGTCTTTCTATTTCTACTTCAGGTCAACATGAGCTTCAGTACTTATACTATATGTACTCTAATATGTTCATGCTTGAAGCTAAACTTGCAGAAATCTTTACTGATTATCTTCTATGCAACTTAGATTATAGTTTTTTTCAAGTTTCAATAAAAATATATTAATAATGTGATAAATACATTGCATATTATTAATAAAATCGTTCCTGATATTAAATAGTATAATTACTTAATATGTAGCTAAATTGTTTTAACCAATGTAGACATTCATATTTAGAAAGTATTATATTAATTGAAGCAAGTAGTATTTGGCTTTCATTTTTGAAAATCAGTTACTATTGCATGAAGATTTTAATGAATATGTCCAACAGTTTTGTAGTAGTGACCAGGTTAAAATTTGTATTTAATGAGTGTTCAATGTACTGTAATGCAGTACCACTGAATTTTCTACTTTTAATGTAGACTAACTTTAACAAGGTGATTCACATTAGATAACATTTCTAATGTATAATCATAAAGTTAGCACTGATTGGTAACAAGTATGTTAGACAATCATAACATCCTCTAGATAAATACTATTCTCTTTCTTGACAGGTAGAGCATAGGATTGATAATCAAATAATTACTCAGGCTTCCTTGCAATAAAACTTAACTTTCTTTAGAAAATGGTTTTATCAATTACTTATGGTATATACTAAAAGGATGATTTACCTGCCTTGGATAAGAGAAAAATATATTTTCCAGAGCCATAATAGAAAAATTTTGAGAAAATGGCTGATATTCAGGATGACTTGTTTTGAGGATCCTATTAATTTATTACATCTTATGGTATTAGGACAGAATGTTACTTTAAATAATCCCATTATGGTCTAGATTTGCTACTGTAGAGGTTGAAAAACATTTAAAGTAAATACCTTAAAATTGAGTTGATACAAAATAAAATTAAGAGAAGTCTCTAAAGTATTATTCTGTCCTAATATCACAAGGTATTACTATCTTAACCATTTTTATTTTTCCAGTTCAGTGCATTAAGTGCATTCACATTGTTGTGCAACCAAAACCACAATCCACCTCTAGAACTCTTTTCATCTTGCAAAACTGAAACTCTGTCCCCATTAAACAATAACTCTCAAGCCCCTGGCATCTCCTGTTCTTGAGTCCATGGAATCCCCCATTCTACTATAAGGTACCTCAAACAAATTAAAGCATGCAGTTTTTGTCTTTTTGTGAATGGCTTATTTTACTTAGCATAATGTCCTCAAGTTTCATCCATGTTGTAGCATGTGTGAGAATTTCCTCCCTTTTTAAGGCTGCATAATATTCTACTGTATGTCTCTATCACATTTTGTTTTTCTGTTCATCTGTCAATAAACACTTGGGTTGCTTCCACCCCTTGAATATTGTGAATTATGCTGCTATAAACATGGATGTGCAACTATCTCTTTAGCACCCTGCTTTTAATTCTTTTGGATGTATCTGCAGAGTGGGATTGCTAGATCATATGGTATATACCTCATTTTTATTGGATTTACACTTTATGAATCTTCATACTAAATCAGATTTTATTTATTTTCAGTCATCTATTTTCCTGGGAGTTATACCTATAAAGAAACTAAAAGTAGTCATTTCAATCAAATTAGCACATATAAATATGTCTAGGCTTATCTGACATTTTTCAGAAAAAAACAAACATGCTTTAAGTCTATTGTCATCCTTTTTTTTTATGTGTTTGTTTCCCAATTCTTTCATTTCCCCCAACCCCTTCCCTTTGGCAACCATCAGCTTATTTTCTATATCTATGAGTCAGTTTTTGTTTTGTGTTTTTATTCATTTATTTTGTGTTTTTGAGATTTCACATATACATGAGATCATATAGTATCTATCTTGGTCTGACTTATTTCACTTGACATAATACCCTCTAGGTCCACCCATATTGTCACAAATAGCAAGATTTCATTCTTTTTTATGGCTGAATAATATTCTGTTGTATGTGTATATGGTATATATGTCTATCTGTCTGTCTGTCTGTCTCTCTCTCTCTCTCTTTCTCTCTCAATACCCCGCATCTTCTTTTTCTTTTATTGATGGTCATCTGAGTTGTTCTCATATCTTGTTTTTTACTAGTAATTCTACAATAAATGTAGGGGTGCATATATTTTTTCTAATTAGTGTTTTTTCTTTTCTTTGGAGAAATATCCAGAAGTGGAAACTTTAAAAAATTATTTTGAGGAATCTCCATATTGCTTTACATAGTGGCTACACTAATCTGCAATTTCACCAGTAGCGTATGAGGGTTCCCCTTTCTTCACATCCTACCAGTACTTGTTATTTGTTGATTTATTATTGATGAGGGTCATTCTGCAGATGTGAGGTGATATCTTATTGTGGTTTTAATTTGCATTTCCCTGATGATTGGTGATGTGGAACATTCTTCTTATGTCTGTTGACCATCTGTGTGTCCTCTTGGGAGAAATGTCTCTTTAGGTCCTCTGTCCTTTTCTTAAAAAATCGGATTGTTTGTATGTTTGCTTGTTAAGTTGCATTAGTTCTTTATTTGAGATAGTAACCCTTTATAGGATGTATCATTTGCAAATATCTACTACCATTCAGTAAATTATGTTGTTTTGTTGATGGTTTTCTTTGCTGTACAGAAACTTTTTAGTTTAACATGATCTCATTTATTTTTTCTTCTGTTTCTCTTGCTTAAGAAGCTAGACCCAAAATATATCTTTTTATTCCAAGTGCCCAGCACTATGTCTAACCCAAAGTTTTCAGTTAAAATCTAAATCAACACAATATTTCAAAGGTTTATCTAGGTTTTCTTTTACAAGATTCTCTAAATAATCTTAATTATTGAAAGGGGAAATATGACCAAAAGCAGCATAGAACTCCATAGCTTTAATATCCTCCTCATTATACCACATGCTTTCTTAATAGAATAAAACTGAAAGGAAAATGAATACCAGCAATCAAACCACAGTCCCAGAACAGCAGGGGATTTGAATACTTGGTTTGAATAAGCAGACATTCTACATTGCTCTGACATAGATTTGAGAATTGCCTAGGGCAAAACTGGCAAGCCAACTGAGAACACTCAGACAGACATGCAGGGATCTATGTTAAAGACAAAGACATCAGTAGAATCAACCCCATACAAACCAATGACAAGCATTGAGTGCTGGGTCCTTCGTTGAATTACTAATAATACTGCTGATATTGGAGTGTTTATTTAGATCTCTGATGGATGCATTATACAGTAGACTCTTAATTAAACTGGCACTCTCGGGGATGGGTAGATGCTGGATAAATGTAAGTAGACTCTCCATTAACTGAATCTCAAGCAAACTGCACTCTCAAGCACCCTGCAAAATTATTTGCTTGAGATTTTGCTGGTTGCTTGAGTTCCAGTTAACAGAGAGTCTTCTGTATATTATTATTTTATAATAGACTTGTTAAATGTAGTTTAACATTGAGAAGCTCTTGGCCTAGAGATGCTGTTTAATGTAACAAGGAAACATAAACCAATTTAAAAATGAATCCATTAAACATTCACTTAAAAATAATATCCATATTGTACCTTCAAAAATAGTTGTACACCAAAGAACATGGAAGTTGAGATTTTTAAATAATATTTTTACATTGCATTAGGTTTAATCATTCCATAAGTGTTATTTAGTTATGTTTCAGGATGAGTACTGTATTAGTTTTCTGTTGCTGCTATAACAGATTAACAAAAACTGAAGTGGCAAAAAACAATACCAATTTATTTTATCTCATAGCTCTTTAGATCGTAAGTCCAAGTTGGCTCAGTTGGCTTCTTTGCTTAGAGTCTTACAAGATGAAATCAAGGAATCCACCAGGCTGAGCTCTAAACAGCCAGCTGACATAGTTTTTAATGTTAGTTTTTGATGGTTGCAGAGGAGAAGGTGGGCACAACATGGCTTGCATTGAGAGATAGAAGAGTAAAGGGAAAATATTTGAGGTTTTAACTAAGGGTGCTACCTGTCCAAATGTATGTTTTAGAAAGATCATCCAGGACACAATATTTGAAACAATGCTGAGAGATGTAACATTTGAGGGAGTGCAACCATTTACAAGATCATGAGATATAATCTGGCTGGGAGGTGATAGTTACTGGGACTACAGTAGTAACATAAAGTTATGACTGTAAGTAAATATATTGAGGGAACTTATGAGGTGGATCCAAACAGATTTGGCAGCTAAATAGATATAGGTGTGAAGTAGAAAAGAAGTCAAGGATGATGTCCAGGTTTCTGGCTTGAGACAGTCGGAGCTGTTGTGTTGTTTTGTTTGTTTGGTTTTTGTTTTATAATAAGGAACTTGGGAGGAAAAGCAAGAATACTAAATAAAGATGAACTAACCAGGAAACTTGTTAAGCAAAATAAGACTGTAAGAATTTCAAAATTTCAAAATTTGGATACATTTTCTAATTTTATAGGAAAGTCATATAAAAGAAGATTGATAAATGGAATGACTTTAGTGACAAGGGACTCACTGGTGATTTTGACAAAGTATGATTTGGGCACATTGTGGGTGCAATATGCACTCAAGTGGGTTTAGGAATAATTAAAACCCGAGGAATTTCTCTTTCAATAGCATTCTTTCGTAATTGATATTCTCTTGGAGAGCCAGTTTTCAGTTAAGATTGTGCATTAGAAGAATGTTCAGAAAAGAGTTGGACAATGAGGGGAATTGGTTTACTGTAACCCATGGGTGTCAGAGAGCACAATGGAATGGGTTTCTATGAAAGGAGGAGTGGAGGGATATTGAATCATTAGATCGAGAAAATAAACATGCATTTTAAAAAATGAGAATGTTGAAGACTATTTAAAAAACTGGGTTTGATCTAGGGAACCCACACAGTATAAGAGTATACAATGTATTCAGTTCAGTTGGCATCGAAATAAGGCATGGAAAAATAAAATTAGCCAAGGAGAATAGAATAAATAAATAGCTCATTGTGAGTTTTCTGCTACAAGGATGGTAGTGAAGCCTCTCAGCATTCAGCTATGAACTAGGAGGGAGTTCAAGCTTCCTGTGGAAGGGAGGTGCTTGTCCCTCCAGAAGGGAAGGGGTGCAGTAGAGTCCAGTTTAAATGAGAGCACTCCAGAATGAGGCTTATTCCTTAAAGGCGCTGACAAACAGGCCTGCAGGAGATGGTTGGCTGGGAAGTCCTGTACAGTAAGGGGGCGACTGTTCACAGATCTGGAGTCAGTGGGAAAGAGAAAGGGGAGGCAGTCAGGAGAAATTCTAAGGCGAGTGGGCTAGAGAGATGGTCAGAACTTCACACGCAGTAGCTTTGTGAAATATTTTAATTTAATATGCAGTATTTAAGTAGCAAAAAAAGTCTTTCACTCAAAAAATAAACACAACCTTTTGTTGGTAGGAGTATGTAGAATGAAGTGAGCTATTATCAAGATAAAGAAAATTAAAAATGCCAGTCTCAAATGATTACTAGACAATGATGAATCAAACTGAATACAAATGAATATATTTGTATAGGCTTGTTATATACAAAGCACTAGTTGTCCACTGAAAAATAAGCAATAACCCTTCTTAAAACCCAAAATTTATAAGATAATTTGTAACTCTCCCGCAGTGGGTTATCTCTTGCTTTCTATATGGCAGATTCGGGAGATATCCTGGAATTTATGGAATGGCAACCTTAGGAGGAATATAAGAATATAACGTAGACTCACTACACAAGGCACTTTAAGAAAAAACTTTGCAGTAATTTATACCAAGGAAGATTGTATCTCAAAGCCAGCTGTGCGTCTGTCCCAGGATCCATTATGTTCAAATCACCAGGATGTTACAGAAAATACAAAGCAATTACCTTTAGTATCAATATTTTCCATGCCTGTGTCAAAAATGTTTTTACTCAGCAGTAACACCTGAATATAGGATTCTTTAAAAATGATAGATAAGGGTGGTGCTAAGAAAAGAAATGATATTAAGATTTTCCAGAACTATTTTAAGGAAAAGATAGCAGTAGGTCATTGTTCCAGAATTTCTGTGTTCAGCCTTTGGCTGGAGAATGGACCTACGTGGTCCCTGAGAGGAGGAACAGAGAGTGAGTAAGCTTTGGGTGGGATGAGAAAAGGGCTGGAATAATTTTATTTATAAGTATTTTCTATACTTCAGATGACTTTACCCAGTGGGCAGTGAGGTATACAAAGGCTGTCCAGAAAATCTCCAGCCATAAATGCCTCTAGTTTTCATATTATATGGCTGGATACTTTCCTGATAGCCCTCATATATACCTGAAATTCATGGGTTTTGTCAAAACTGGAAATAGAGATATAAAAGTTGTTAATTTATAGGTGGGAAATGAGATAATCTCATTAAAGAATCAAGGTTAGAAAAGAGTGGAAAGTTGGGAATGCTCAGGATTTAAAGGTCAACAGCAGTAGCAGATTTAGTGAGGGAGGCAGAGACCTAGGATGCGGAGTACAATTTGATCTAAGGGAAAAGAATCAAAGAAAGGGAGACATTAAAAACTCGGGGGAGACAAATGACTGATAGGGTTTGTGAGTGGACAGGATTGAGTCTATCATGAACAGGATGGCATCCAACAGACCTTGCCCTGTGAGACTGGAGGAAAAGCAGCACTAAAATATTCACCCGTAGCAACCTGAAGTGGTGGAGTTAGGAGGAGTTGATGGCTTTCATGCCCAGTGGCTTTGAATTTCTAAAATAATGAGTAAAGGCAAAGAGAGGGAGGGGGGATTGGAGAAAAAATAGCAGATCTGAACAATCTCTAATGAAAATGGATAGTTGAGCAATTGCCAGGGAAAATCCTGCTAATTAGGGTGGAGGCCCCCACTGAGATTAGAAACCATATATTTATGAATTCATGTTGTTTTCCATCAGTGCTTAGCTACTGCAGGTAGAAGCATACATGCAGCTACTTGGTGGGGTGGGAGTAAAATATAGAGAAGTCTTGAAGGTACTAATGGAGTTTAGTTTATCTACCCAATGGTCCAAACTGTAAGAAAAAAAATGAGGTACTGACTAATAGGAAAAATTGGAGGGATACTGAGATTGGAATTATAAAATTTTCAAATCTATGTGCAAGTATAGAAGAAATAAACACATACTAGGTATTGTCTGGAACAGGGATATTAGATATTCAGGTATATAGATTTTTGAGATGACACAGTTCTTTTATTCAAGAATAAACTGTTGAAATGAACAGCATCAGTTGGATTTGAGAAAAAAGGGAAAGAGCAAAGTTATTCACTCAAAAATATTTATGGAGCTCCTTCTATATGTCAGATATTGGACCAGCTTCTGGAGAAACAAAAATGAATAAGACTCAATGTTTGTTTTCAATTAGACTAGTCTACTCAAATGATTGATGTTTCCAGTTTAGGAAACAATGTGGATGAGAGAGTGGCAGTTTTAGAAGTCAATACCAAAATTATAGTTATACACAGTTAATGAGTAACTGACATAACAAGCCAAGTGGCAATATAAACTAGACAAGCCAGAGAGAGAGAGAGATGAACGTTTAATTGTGAAGCAAAGTCAGTGTTGAATAGGATGTAGGGGAGTATATAGGAGGTCCACTAGAGGGCATGTAGAGGGAGAGGCCAGTGGATTCCTGAACTCTAAGAAATTCCACAATTGAGAAATAACAGGTAGAGGAAGAAAGGAACCATTGAAAGAGAGTGGAGGCAAAACCCAGCAATTTGCTTTCTAGAAAAATGAAGAAGAGGGTTTCAGAAGGAAAATGGTCAGTATAATCTAAGAATTTGGAGATCCAGAGGAGCAAGACCACATTGCTTGAATAGATTTTGGACATAGAAAAAGTATCTATAATCTTAGCCAGTACAATTTCAGGAAGTTGGGGTGGCTAACATTCCTGTGGGTAGAGGAGTCTTTCATATACTCCTCTATCAGGTACTATGTACTATGAAATTATGTACTATCAATGATGAACTGCCATTCTCAAGACTGTCTAGTATTATGAAATATAGGCTTATTATTGGTCTTTGAAGTGAAAAGAAAAAATATACATTTATTAGAGAAACTTAGACATAATATGTGCAAATATTAACCTAACACTAAACAGAAAAAGATAAACATGATAATTTTTTGGTAGGGATATATTATTTGTGGGAATGAGAATAGTTATTGAGGGTAATGGAAAAACCCTCAATAATTGAAGCTCAATCCAATTATTGACAAACCTCAAATGATATGTGTGTGCTGTGAAGAGTGAAATTATAGCTTTTGAAAATAAAGTAATAGATTTTGTTCAGATGTAATTCAACATATTATTAACTTTAAATTTTAAAAATGATATGAAATATAAAGATATTTTAAATTTAACAAACTACTTCTGATTTTCAGAAAAACATTACCTTCCAGGGCTTGGGGAAGTGAACGTATATTAAGAGTGCCATTGAATTTCAACATAATTAATCTAACTATGTATCCAAATGAAGCTAATGGACTTTCCATGTACAATTTACAGTGATTTATCTAAGAGTATTGCACTTTGAATTATTTTCTATCTACTTAATGGTGAGAAAGAGAGACATTTTTACTGAGAAGTCTATACAATTATACCCCCAATAAAGCTAATGGTCTTGGGTACTGCACAAGTGCTTCCTGGGACAGCTATAACCAGTAGGAATCAAGAGTTGCAAAGTCAGATCTGGTGTTGTACAACTTACTTCCTCCATGTATTGTAAGGCAGTTCTGGTAATTCTCAAGTGAAGTGCAGGTTCTTGGGCTGTCTTTACAACTAATTTTATGAAAGCTCAGTTTTTCGACTAACAAAATTTTCCAAGGTTCTTATCAAACCAAAGATACCCCAAAAATGTGATGGTCAAGCCTTCCTAGTTAAAATGAAAAAGGCAGGCATATTTCAAACAAAACAAAAGATAAAACAAAAATAACAATTGTGGTTATCATTTTAAAAAGCATACGCAATCCCAACCACTTATTATGGTGCTACTGGGCTGAGAAAGGGCTCCTTTTCCTTTAGCCCTTAGCCATTGCACTTAGATTCTGTTCCTGGTTTCCAGTTCCCAGATGTAGTCCTCCTGAGTCCTTGAGTCATGTGGGCCCTTAACCCCACTTTCAATGTCTTTAGAGTCTGTCAGTCAAAATTGGAATATGGAAAATCAATCTAATGTACATTTTACCATTAAATGTGAATGTAAGTTTTAATGTATGTTAAATGGGAGTATGTGGAATTATGCCTAGAGTTTTGAAACTTAAAATCTACAGTTTTACTTTTTCTGCTTAGACAATAAGCATCATGTAATGCAGTGAAAACATTAGCTAAAGATAGAAGCGAAATTGAATAATTACAAAAGAGTTCTAAAGGAACCATTGGATAGAGCACGAATATTGTCAGATTTCAGTATTTCATGAAGGCTGGAAATGCAGAATAACAATCACCCAAGCAATGAAATTCTGAGTTCAATTTCACTTGAAAGATAACTTTCACACAGATACCCTGAATTAAAACAAGCAATTATTTAGCATATGTTTTTATGACCATGCTGTTAAAAAATACTACAAAATTGTGTGTACATTTCATTGTTATTATACATTAATCATAGTCTAATAAATTAGAAACCAAGTCCCCAAAGTCCTGTATTTCAACCCTTTAACAAAAGAAAAATCTTGAGTGAAAAATCTTGAGTGTAGTTTATTGTTATTATACATTAATCATAGTCTAACAAATTAAAATCAAGAGCATAAAGGTCTGTATGTCAAATCTGAAATAAAAGGAATGTGTAACTAAGCAGAACTTGTGAATTGTTAGAGAATTTCAGATGTAGAACATTTTTACCCTAATCTACTATACATTTACAAGGAATTTTGAAAGACTGGGAACTTTGAGGAAGAAAAATTGTTAGTGGACTTGTATATTCACTGGGTTCTAATATCCCACCCTAGCAACACAAGCAGAGATGGAGTACTACAGTTTTCACTTTTATCTAGGCATACTCACAAAGTAAAGACAAGCTTCTGTTTGGGCCTACTTAAGTTATATGTGGGTTTTGGACTGTGTGGGTTGTTGATGCCTCTCACCTTTGTGTTGTTCAAGGGTCAACAGTAGAATCTTGTGTGTGACATCTTAAAGCCTCTGTGTAAGAGATGAATCCCTGGGCTGTGGTTCTAGAAGAGGCTCTGTATCTTCAGGACCAATTTGTAGCAGTCCACAAGGCTCTTCTCTAAGTCTTAGTGGTTTGTTGTTGTTTTGTTTTTATTTTTAATGTGGAATAATAAGAAGTGATTGTGGGAAAATAAAATGAGATAAGGAAGGTAAGGCTTTTAGAGGTTTCTGGAGCAGAGAAAGTCCATCATAAAGGATTTTTATTATATTTATTATGAAAAATATTGACTCTTGGGCATGCTTTTTATTTCAAGTTTATAAATAACAATAATTAATGAATTCTGATTTTTAATATAAATGTGTGTGCTTATATAACCCATATGAGCATTCATTTTGCTGACTCAAGTCCATATCCATGCTTTTCCTGGTCCTACCTGAAGCAATCAACTACACCATCCTTTAGTGGAAGGCAGTCTTCCAAATCGCTTTCTGCCTCTCTATTTGTGAGTGCCAAAGTGCCAGGGGCCTCATGGATTCCCTTGGATTCAGCAGTGAATTACAGATCCATTAACCAACTCATTCTCTTGGTGAAATTAGAGGAACCACCTAGGTCTACCCAGGACATGTGTGTAGTTTTCTAGCTTTCTATGGAAGCTTGATCAATTTCTTGCATACCACACTCCCTAATATTTACATTAAGATAATATGGGTAAAAGGTTGTATATTAACTCTACACTTCAACAGAGAAATAACCACCAAAATAATTTTACTGCCATAAAGAATGAGAATCAGATTATTATTACTTATGGAGCAGTCAAGGTTTCTATCATAAAAAGTGATATGTAGCCTAAATAATATGTTTTATATTTGCCACAATCAGCAGTAGACATTTAAAAATATATAATTATAGTCAGTAATAAAACCCTCTACATCAGTCTTGTTTTTAGAGTGGTTAGCAACTATCAATAGAGACTGACTTGAGTTTCAACCGTCTTATGTTTCCCACGGACCCACAACACTGGAATTGCTGCAAAATTGGCAAAAAGTCAAGTAAGAGGAAAGGAAGACTATGTGTATTATCCGTGAACCTCAAATGGATTCAACCTCTGGGAATTCAAGTGTAGTCTAAGTATTTGGGTTTTATAAATTATGTTTAGTCCAAGTATTTCTGCTGTATAGTAACAAATGTTTTCAAAACAAACAAACAGATGTCCTACTCTTTAACATCATGCACTTTAAAAAACAGGACTAATGTTCTCAGATTGGGACCCGTTCTGAAAATCTTATGTAGTGTGATAGCCATAGACAAACAAATATGGTGAAATCCAAATAAAAATAATAGTACAATTAAAAATAGTAAATTTCTAATTAGATAAATACTATGGTTACTATAGGAATTTATCTTTTAAACAATTGGTGGAAGTAACTTAGAGGTATAAAGAAGCATTGAGACTTCTGAATTATAAAAACAAAGGTAAAGTTTATATATAAAAGATATACTGAACTTTTACTTATGGGTATAAAGATAGAATAACTATGATTATTTTGACAAGTCCTAGTTATCAAAGAAACCTTGTTTGTAAAGTTACTTTTTACCAAAAATGCATGCTGAAAAGTGTGCATTAAATCAATAATAACAACAATAAAACCAGGTAAAGTTCTTTGAAATAGAAAAAAAATACCTTAATGAGTAAGACATACTAGAAATATATTTGAAATTGTGAACGTGCAATGCAATGCACAGATGATGATGCAATGTAGAATTGTACACCTGGAACCTATGTAATTCTTGTTAACTGATGTGACCCCAATTAAGTCTAAAATTAAAAAATTTAAATTTACAATTAAGAAAAGAAATTAAAAATAAATGAAATAATTTCATTGGACATCATGATTCAGCTTTGTCCTTTGCATTAACTAATATTCAATACTTTTAGGGTAAACCTATGAGTAAGGCACAGTAATTACTTTCATTTTATAGGTAAAGAAACTGGCATAGAAGGTTATACCAGCTCTATCAATTACTTGTCAAAGGCAGACAAAAATGAAGCCCTAAGGCTGGTTTTCAAAGGAAGCAAAACGAGCTCCCAAGCCTGTGTTCTTCCTCAGACTATGCCACAATACTGTGCATTTCTCAGCTATTCGGAGTGAAACTGTGATTACAGTACCAACCTAATCCTCAAATGGTCTTCCATCCTTAGTATAAATATGATTGTTTTCATCATTCATCTCTTATTTCCTAAAAATACTGTGTGAAAAATGTATACCTGCTAAGATGTGAAATGTTTTGCAAATTAAGCATTTCTTGTTATAATTTTGGTTTAAATTGTATATAATATTTAAAAGCAAGTTGCAGTTGAATGAGTGCACATATAATCTGCCTTCTATTAAAATATCACCCTCAAATGTTGTTTTCTACTAATATAATCTTGATATTTATGAAGTTTTTGATCCAAATCAACATGTAGGGACTTGTTAGTTGAGGTGTGACTATAAACATAAAAAATAGGTAGACATGAAAGCAGCAGTGGAAGAGCTAATTTTCCCAATTCAGTGGTGCACAGAATGATGCAAGCCCCATAATGAATTGAAGATGAGAAAATAAATAGAACAGAAAGAAATTGAAAAATCTCTAACCAAGATTAAGATTTTATAATTTCTTATGATAACAGAAGTTGGACTAAAGGCATCAAAGTGTTTTGAAGTTTCTAAAATATTTTTTGCTAAATTTGCTAAAATGCGATACAAATGAAATCAGACTTTTTTTTCCCCTTTAAAAATAATGCATGAATGTCTTTAAGGGATATTGAAACAGCAACATAAAGGATGTCAAGGTGAAATTGTAACACTACGTTTTTTGTTATTCTAGGCTGGCATTTTTATATTTATGTTAGAAAATATGACACTACACTTTTTTTCATTTAAAATCACCTATTTCTTGCTGTAGCAAGTGCAGGACATACCTGTATTGAAGCTGTGTAGTCCTTGTTAATGATAGAAATCTCCATTGCTATATGAACAGCATGCAATCTGGTCTGATAAAAAGTTGATTCATCTGCCTCTAGAATATTCTACAGTGTCATTTAAAAGGTCAGGGTTAGGAACTCTAACTAAATCCCAGGATACCCAGCTCAAACCAAGGTTAAACAGAGCTCCGTGGTTAAACATAACTAGCTTTAGTTTATATCACCTTTGCCAGGCTTAAAACAAAACAAGATAATTTGATAATTTGACTTCATATCTATAATGAATTATTTATTCTTGATGACATCTTTCCTATTGCACAGTTCAAGCACTGTTGTACAAGTATTACTTGGACATTGCATTATGGAAGCTGATTTAATTTATTGGCATTTTGGTTGGCTTGTTTGTGATTAGAGGTTGTATGCCTTGATTATCTTTGTGTTTGCTTTACTGTAGTAGTTTCTAGAAAATGTTGACCTGAGGAATCCTCACTGTGGCTTTATCAATGTAATACTAGATTCAAGGTCCAGAAATGGTCTTTTGCATTTTCACAATCAAGTGTCCTAGCAGATTCCATGAAAGACACCATGACCTGGAATTAATTCTCATAATAAAGTGTTTGGTGTGCGTATCTATAATACACTTGGAACTGGACTAATGGTAAATGGTGGGCAAAGTGGACATGATTCTTGCCCTTGAGGAACCTTGTACACTGTGAGATCTGTCTTGATATGGTATACATTTTCCCATACTTGAAGTGTGATTATGGAGCCAAAGAAGGAGGCTTCCTCCTACCTAGACAATGATAACAGTTCAGAAAAAAGAAACATGGAATTTTTATGTTCATTTTTCTACTTCTCAAGATATTCAGTAATTTTGAAAATCTCAATGTATACATGTGTGAAAGAAATATTCTATTATATTAAAAAGACATTATAAGAAATAGCTGGACCAATGAACTTAATTTAGCAATAAAATAGTCTCTTGTAATGATAGCTCCGCAAAATAATATTTTTAGGCAGAGGAGCTGTATCTTTTTTGTCTCACTATCACTTATTTAATTTGGAGATGCTGTAGATTTAATACATGTTGGGAAACAAAGATGAACTCAGAATACAAAATAGAGGAGCAGTCATCTTCCCCACCCTGGAAACTGCAATGTGAATACTAGGGCTGCACATTCATACAGGAAACACTTCCTTTTTAGTACTAGATACTGAAGACTATGAAGGAATTTGGTGACTTCATTAGGTTCACAAAGGTGGTGATTATGATTAGCCTAAGCTATACCATTCATAAATATTATTATGATTAAGTTGACCAGACATACCATTTTAAATGAGACAGAAAGCAATGTTATTGTATTGTGTTAAATGGTACGTATGTTCAGCCTAATCTCACTGGGCTAAATTTAAGGTGTCAGTAGGCTGACCCTATGTACCACTTGAAAATGGACAGTACTGTTGTTTTCTGTTCCATTTAAAATGGTACATCTGATCAGGCTAAACATAAGTCGGCTTATCTCAGCATTCTGCTCTAAGAAAACAAAATAGAAATATTCCAAGATAAATTTTTTTCCAAATTTCTCTAAAGAAATACAGTATATGTATTTTATATATGCTTTCTGAAAAAAATCAAGATTTATTTGGAAAAGACTACTAATAATACCAGCAAAATAGATAACTTTCAAGTGTAATCAGTCTGCGTCTCTAGAAATACATTTCTCAAACAATTCTCATGTAAGCAGTATCTGCGGAACACAGAAACATACTGATTTTAAGATTATTATATACTACAAGTGAATTTTAATGGAGCTAAACATAGAAAAGGTACCAAGTGCCTGATCAGAGATATTAAACAAAAAGTAACTATAATTAATTAATGCCCAGATTCTGGGATATGAACAAAAATAAATTTTGAAACAATTTTACTTCTGAAACATTATATATTTTAAAAAACATCTTAAATTGCATTTCAGCACTAGAAGGTATTAAAATGTAAACTGCAAAGTTTAGCATCTGTTGTTGCAGTGCCTCAAGGTCCATCAAAAGATAAATAAACATAAAATCACGATTTCAGCTAAATGCTCATACTCACTTCATATTATAGGTTACCAAAATTGTGTTTCTTCTAGTAAGAAGACTCCATTTCTTTTGGGTCCCTTTCTTGAAACATAGACTTCTAAATGCTTAAAATGCCTTAAAAAAAAACTTTTTTCAAATAGAGAAAACACAAGCATTTAAATGTGAATACATTTGTATTTGAAAAAAAATAACCTTATCATATTTTAATCTCTTTAGAAAAAGGATGGAATAATCACTTATGCATTTTTAAGTAAGTATATAACTACATATCATGTCATTAAAGTGCTTATGTTAGCGAAAAGTTGATTTTATTGTCTGCCACATTGCTGTAGGTCATTTCCTATCTTCTGTAGAACTTAGATTCTTAACACTAATGAAAGCTGCTTAGAGGTGACCTTGCTCCTAATATTTTCTGTGCCTTTAGGATGCGGTCTAGTGCATAATTTTACTATGCAACAAGTGGCTTTCAATCAATATATATCAAACTATGCTCATTATCTTTTTCCTAAAACCTGATCTTCCCATTTCTCCTGGCTAATAACAGTACCATTCAGGACTTGCCATGAGCTAAAATAAGTTTCCTTCGTTCTCTTCAGCACCCCCACATCCATCATTCCTTATCCTTAATGGTTCTAAAATCCAACACCTAGAAGTGATTACAAATTTACAAAACCCAGTGCAAACTGAAAATGTAGACTCCTTGTTAAAAAACACTAAGAGTATCTATACCGTGATAACAGAATGTTAAACCAAATGTGGGCACTCTGAGCATGGGCCCTGTGTGACTACACAGACCACATGCCCACCAGCATTGCCACCATTTCTCATTTAAATCCTTTGATACCACAGGACTATTGTCCTCCACTCTGGAACCTGTTCTATTTTCTATACTACTCCTTTCCCCATAATCTGTCTACGTCAGGGTTTCCAACCTCAACACTATTGCATTAGATGATTCTTTTTAGGGGACAGTCCTGTGCAGTTAAAAATGTTGAGCATCGTCTATGGTCTCTACCCATTAGATACCAGGAGCCCCCTTTCTTAACGTAAGTTTTGATCATCAAAAATATCTCCAGGTATTTTCATGTCTTCTGAAGGGCAAACACTGACCCCTATTAGGGACCATTGCTTTGCATTATCAGAATGCTTTTTACAAAATATGGAGATGGTCATGCTACCCTAATTCTTAAAACTTTAAAAAAAAGGCCAACTCTTTATCACAATATTCAGAGGTTGTCATTACTTAGACTTGTGTATCTCTCCAACTCTTAACTCAAATTTAGCCCATTTATTACCCTTGAAGGTCATGCTTCGAGTTTTAGTCACATGCTTTTTCCTTGGTAACTGCTTACTAATCTTTGATTACATGATCCTGCCATTCATCTCTCCTCTCAACTTCAGTCCTGGTTTATTGCCTTTTAGTGTTAAGCTAGAATATCATCATTAATGAAGTTGTAGTAATTTTTATGCCATCCCATACAGAACTAGAATTTCCTTTTGCCTAATATAGTGTCTATAATTATACTGTACCAACATGCTGTTATGAAAACCAATGTGATTAGGAAAAATTTAACTTTTCAGTCCTTCAAAACATTTTCACAGATGAAAAGAATGAATCTATCTTCAGAAACATTATGCTAAGGCAGACCAATTTACCTTGGAGCACATGTTCATTTAGGTACAGTTTCTAAATAGAGAAAAAAAAAACTTTTGTTATGTTTGTTATTTCATTCATAAATTGTTATTACACTTGATTTTCTACATGCCTAATTCAATATACTGATCTAGATATTCTTGAAAGCTAGGGAACATTTATTGTACATATTTATATCTCTGACATATAGCACATTGACACATTCTACATACTTATTCTTTGTTGAAAGAAGAAAAAGGAGAAAAAAAGGAGGAAAATGGGAGGGATGAAATGAAGAAGACAGAAAAAGAGAAAGAAAGAAATATTTTGAAGAAGAGCTTCGAAGCTGACCATAAATAATGGGCTGCCAATTCATATTTTGGCAATATTATCTTCCAGAATATTCATATCGAAATTCTTCTTCATCATTAATATCACCACCATTGCATTAACAAGCACAGTAAGAACGTATACTTTCTAGCACTTGATGCACATTGTTTTTGAAAGACCCACATACTTTGTGGGTGCTTCCTCTAAGGGATTTGAATGCTGCTGCTGTTGCTAATTCATCCATCTGCATATTATTGCTTATAAGCTTGTAATTTAGCATGTTCAGGTATAGGCTAATGTATAGTCTAACCTTTGTCCAAAAAAATAGTGACTTTTACAAAAGATGCTACAGGTTTGCTTTTTAAAGTCTTCACATGCTGTTGCAAAACATAATTTTTAGTTTAAATAGAGAAGATACTATAAAAATGAATCACATACTTGCATAACTGCCCTTATAATTTTGGTAGCACATAGATACACATTATATGATGGTAGACAAGCTGTTAGGGAGCAAAAAAGGATTTGGCAACTAGTGTTCAAGGTACATCCTTCACTGATAGGTTGACAGAAAGTTCCAAGTCACTGTTCCTCATGATTACACTTTGATTATGAATTTAAATCACTTGAAGTCCATCTGTTCATCAAAGATTAATTTACTGTCAAATCCAATAAGTGGCAGGATATCCCTTTCCTTTACTTCTGACCTTGTTCTTGGCACAGAGGAAGTTGGTTCAAATACGACAAATTTTCCCCTGACAGCTGGGCAATTGTTCACCGTGGCCAAATGAGAAATCTGTTGCAGAGAACAGACAGGCTGGATGCGCCAAGTATTTTACCATTCTGAAATGTTCTTTTGAATGCATATATCATTTCTCCAATTTTACTTGGCTTCATTTAATAATTTTCTACCTTTATGCTGTTAGTTTTATGAAATACATATGAGATCTGACAATTAAGTTCATTAACTCATCCTAGAAAAAGTGCTACATACCTCATTGCTGACTATCACTATGGTCACCTTTGAAGTACTCCCCTTGGGAAGCTATGCACTGACATCAGTGCCTAGTCCACCCTTCAAAGTGATTTTGGAACTCTTTTTCTGTAATGGCCATCAGAGCTCTCATCCTATTCCCCTGAATGTCATCAAACTCTTCGTTTCAGTATTTCCTTTATATCTTTAAGGTAAAGAAAAAAGTCAATGAGGGCCAGATCATGTGAGTAACGAGAGTGTTCCGATACACTTATGTGTGTACTGGCTAAAAACTCCCTCACAGACAGTGCCCTGTGAGCTGGTGCATTGTGATGCAAGAGCCATGAGTTGGCGAAAAGTTCAGGTTATTTTCATCTAACTTTTTCATGTAGCCTTTCAGCACTTCCAAATAGTAAACTAGCTTGATGTCCAGTTGGGACAAATTCATAATGAGCAATTTCTCTGATGTCAAAAAAGGTTAGCAACTTTGTTTCGACTTTTGATTTGGACTGACAGAACGTTTTTGGTTGTAGAGAATTGGCTGACTTTCATTGCACTTTGACGCTGTTTCAGGGTCATAGTGGTACAGCCATGTTTCATCACCAGTGATAACACAGCCCAAAACATTGTCTTGCCTCTCCAAAGGGTGTTGGCAAACTTCAACTCTCCTTTGCTCTTTTTCATAGGTAAGCTCCTTTGGGACCTTTTTTAAATTGTTAAACTTATTGGGATGGCATTGGTTAGTAAAAATTACATAGATTCCAGGAGTACAAATCTATAATACATCATCTGTGTGCTGCATTATATGTTCATCACCCAGAGTCAGTTCTCTTTCCATTACCATGTATTGGAGACCCTGTCTCTTCTCTCCCACCACACTCACCTCATACCCACAGTTAACCACTAACCACTAAACAATTTATTATATACATGAGTTTTTGTTTCTTTGTGGTATTCAGCTTTGTGTTCCATATGTGAGTGAAATTATACAGTTCTTTATTTTTTCTATCTGGCTTATTTCACTTCACAAGATGTCTCAAGCTTCATCCATCTTGTCATAAATGGCCTTATTTCATCTGTTCCTATGGCCTAGTAATATTCCATTGTGTATATGTACCATGGCTTCTTTATCTAGTCATCTGTCAGAGGACACTGTGGCTATTTCTATGACTTGGCCACCATGAATAGTGCTGCAATGAAAAATTGGTGTACATCTTTGCAGACTAAGGGTTTCTAATTTTTTGTGAAGATACTCAGAAGTAAAATTACCACATCATATGATAAGTCTATTCCTAGTGTTCTGAAGAAACTTCATGTTGTCCTCCATAGTTGTCATACCAGTTTGCACTCCCACCAGCAGCGTACCAGAGTTTCTTTTTCTCCACATTCTCTCCAACACTTGTTGTTCCTTGTCTTGTTGAGACACAGCATTGTAACAGGTGTGAGGTGATATTTCATTGTGGTTTTGATTTGCGTTTTTCTAATAGCTAGTGAACTTTAACATTTTTTCGTATATCTGTTGGCCATTTGTATGTCTTCATAGAAGAAGTGTGTCTGTTCAGGTCCTCTGCCCATTATTTAAATTGGATTTTCTGTCTTTTTCTTGTTGAGTTGTACACGTACTTTATATATGTTAGATATTAGCCCTTGTTTGCAAATATTTTATACTATTCTGTTGATTATCTCTTTGCTTTCATGATTGTTTCTTTTGCTGTGCAGAAACTTTTTAGTTTGATGTAGTCCCATTCATTTATTTTTGCTTTTACTTTGGGACCATTTTTTGCACACTTCTTTCTCATGCCAAGATTTTCAGTTAATATTTTCCTGTTTCTTTATTGATGTTTACTTGGTCTGCTGTGCTTCTCATAGTCAGCTGATGATTTTGATGCACAGTTCAATGAGTTTTTGCAATATTTTCATCAGTTCTGCTCATAACTAGCTACCCTGACCTCTCTTCCTCAGTGACTATTTCTCTCCCCTCAGAAAAAATGTTCACTCTATTTATACACTACCATTTTTATCATGACATTATCCCTATAAACTTGGACTAACATGTCTGTGATTTCACTTCCATGTTTGCCAAGTTTAACAAGAAAGTTAATATTTGTTTGTTGCTCTAGTTGAAGCTCTGATACTCCCGTGATGGCACACAAACAACAACAACAATGAATGCCACTCAGCAAGACACCATCACACATCAACAGGAGCACAGCTGTGAGACACAGGTATACCAAGGTGGCAAGTTCATGACTTCATTGTCAGACCTTGTATATCTCATCTCTTCCCGCTTTCGATACGTAATCTGTGTCATAAGCTTCTGTTATTATTATTTAAAAACTGAAATTCTACCTTTTTTCTTTCTTTGGTTTCTCTAGTTTAAAATATCTAATGAACTATAGCTATCTTTTTAAAGAGAAAGCATAATGTCTTATATGATTATGATTTTGTTAAAGTTGAAAGTCATGTTTTAAATTTATGTTCACATTGCAACCAAATTGCCTCACAACTGGTAAATTTCAATAAAAAATTTCCTGGAAAAAATTTAAAGTACTTTTAAGAAAAGTAGTATAATTACTTATTATGCATAAACAATTTGAATATAAACCATCTTAATTTGGCTTATAATCTCCATTTGAACATGCCATAATAATACAAGTGTACAATAAAATACTTATTTTTCAATGACATTGATATAGTATCAGTTACTAATTATTTTTTTGTACTTCAGACATTTAAAGGGTATGATCTGTACCATGTATTTATTGCAATGTTTTCAAAAGTTAATATGCATTTGTTAATTTTATATATTTTACTGAAGTCAATGTACTTTAAAGAGCAAAGTGTGGAATACACAGGCATATATTTATTCCCCAATCAAACAAAGTACATACAACTCAAAAACTAAGATCACTAATATCTCAGTTTTCCTACTTCTGTCCCTCTCTTTTTCCCTCTGTCCCTCATTCCCTCCTTCCTTTTTTCTTTCTGCAAGGAAAATTTAAGTGTCCAATATGTGTTAGGGCCTTTACAGTTTACTATGCATTAGATGAATGAAAAATAACGACTAGCTTTTAAGATTACATGTATCAGAAGAAATGTGAGTCCTTATATAGCTGATAATATAGTCCTATATAATAACTGAATGCTCAATTGTATCTCAAGAAATATAGTAGTTATTTCAATAAGGAAGAGATCAACATTATCTGGAAAAATTGGAAATTGCTGTAAGGAGTGGGTCCAGTTGAAGACTAGTTAGTGTTTCAGAAAGTGGAGAGGGGCAATAGGAAAAGACTAGTAGAGTATATGTGAAAGGAAAATAAAAACGGTCTTAGAGCTAGGCACATAAACCTCAGGGACCATGTGTCCTCGGTAGATGCATCTAAAAATGTAATAGGGGATTCTAGATCCTATGGTGACATAGTAAAAGCTGTTTTCCCAGTAGGAAGTACAAAATATATTATAAGAAAGGTATTATAGTGAGAGAGACTAGATGGGAGACCATGAAATATGAGTGAAACTTAGAGACATTGCAAAGGAAAAAACAATTGGTCTTAAAAACAGACAAGTAAGATTTTCTCCATGCACAAAGCTGTGTAAGTCAGCATTTTCTTCTTTTTCTGTAAATCAATCAAAAACATCAAGGAGTATGAAAAATAAATCCTGTAAATACTTTATATTTGGTGAAACAAAATAAAACGTATTCTCTGTAGACTCAATAATACAGGAAAGATTCTAAGACAAAAGTGCAAAAATAAAATTGGGAAGTAATAAAAGAATTTGTTGGGAACAGAAAACTTTATTAATTGATTCAACAAATATGTGTGGAGCTGCTCCTGTGGCTCAGACCCTGCTTTGAACACGGGGGGAAATATTTAAGTAGATGAAAGTTCCTGCTCTCATAGAGCTGGTAGTTTATTTGAGAGAGGCAGCTACCAACAAAATAATTAAAATATGTGGTGTGACAAACACCGATAAATGCTATGAAGAAAAAAATAAATCAGAAAAAGGCAACAGAGATTGTGTGAAAAGGGAAAGTTTAATTTTAAATAGCCTGGCCAGTGGAGTTTCTGTGGACTGACTTTTTGTGTCTTCTCAAGACTCATATCTTGCAACCCTAAATTCCCACTGTGATGGTACTTTGAGAGGGACCTTGGGAGGTAAGTAGGTCATGAGGGTGGGGCACCTTGAGATGGATTTAGTGTCTTTATGAGAAAAAATAGGAGAAAGCATGCCTCCTTTGTTCTCTGTCTTGTGAGGAAATAACAAGATGGCCGTCTGCACACCAAGAAACGGGTTCTCACCAGACCCCAGATCTGCTAACACCTTGATCTTAGACTGCTGAGCTTCTAGAATGGTGAAAAATAAATGTATGTTGTTTAGGTCCCACAGTTTGTCGTCATTTCTTACAGCAGTCTGAGCAGACTAAGGCAGGTCTCCCCAGTAGTATGTTTTAGCAAAGACCTGAGAGAGATGAGACAGATAAAGGAAACAGTAAGTAGAAAGGCCTGGAGGTCAGGATTTCTGAGTGGCAGGTGGGATGCTTGTGTGGACCTGGGAGAAGGACCAGACAACAGTCAGGGAATGCAATCAGATAAACACCAGGACACCAAATTGTACGGGGCTTTACAAGTGAGAAGGAACATGGCACGGTTTTGAACCAAAAAAGTGATGTGATCTTATTTACATTTTCATAAAATCATGTTCCTTTTGGTTCCTCATGGAGAGTTAATACAGGGTTCAAGGTGGAAGCAGAAGCAGCCATTACAAGGCTTTGTAACATACAGGTGAGGGATGATGGTGAAGTTGGCCAGGGTGAAATCAGTACAGGTGGTAAAAAGTGGTTAGAATTAGATCCATGATGCAGGTAGAGGATTTAGTGATGGACGAGCTGTGGAGTGTAAAAGAAAAGTCCTGGTGACTCCAGGTATTTGCCCTGAGTAATTGGAGGTGCAGTTGAGATTAAATCAGATGGACCAGGCTACAAATGCTGTTTTTGGGGAAAAGCGCTATATTTTGGTTTTGGAAGTGGTAAATTTGAGATGCCTATTAAAAACCCCTGTAGAGATGTATAGTAGACAATTAGATCTATGAGTCTGGAGTTCAGGAGAGAGCTGGGCTGGAGAAATAAATTTGAGAGTCATCCCAACGTAGATTATATTTAAAGCCACAAGACTGCATGAGATTCCCCAAGGGAATTATTTTGGTTGTTGTAATTGTTTTTGTTTGTTTGTTTTTAATAAGTATAAGGCATCTCCCAGAAATCATGGCAAAAATAAAGAGCATACTCTACAGTATCTATATTTTTTAATTTGCAGAAACAACCAGAGTGAGGAGGACCTGTGCCAGGGCCATCCAAGACCTAGTTTAGTTCAGAGAATAGAGGTTGTGGGGATAGAGCTTTACTGGAAATCTCGGATAAGCCAGTTTTGCATAAGACAAACATCCAAATTATGCCAAGATTTGGATTACCATTCATTAAGGTTGATAAGACAAATGTGATTCCAAACAGAACATTGGATTTTTAATAGATGTCAACTTTTTTTTCTTTGAGCTTGGTCTGATAGAGTTCTCTGTAGCACATGCAATGACTACCAGCTGGCTAGGTTACTCTTTACACACAGGAAGTGATGAGCTGCCTGATCTGTCATGGTCTAACTGTATTCTGGGACAAGACACTTAACCTCTTCCAGTATCATTTTCCTCATAACAAAGAGGAGGGTTTGCCACAACTCTTTCATCTCTGAGAGTCTCCTACTCCTACGTCACTCATTAGCATCTATCTGCTTTAACTAAATGTTGTAAGTTCTGATAACCCACTACCATCAGACCAGCCACATGCAAATATAGTTTACAGATACTTAAGCAATAAAATTCCACTAACTTTTTTTTTAATTCATTTTTATTGTTAGACTTATTGGGGTGACATCTGTTAGCAAGGATTACAGATGTCACGCCAATAAGTCTAACAATAAAAATGAATTAAAAAAAATGTTAGTGGAATTTTATTGCTTAAGTATCTGTAAACTATATTTGCATGTTAAACAATCTCACTTTGGAGGACATTATTTTTTTAATTTTGAAAGCTCAATTATAGGATACTGTGTTGTTTGTCCTTGTAGATGTACAAAATAATATTTAACTTTTATTTATATTTTCCTAGTTTATATTTAATATATTCCCAGATAAGCTTCTATAAATAATATTTACTAATTAGAAGACATAAACATTTTTAATCTATGAAATGTTACATTTTTGCCAAAAATGTTCATTACTTCAAGATGTAGTTTTAAAATAAAATTTTAAATTATTTTGCAATTCAGTTTATTAGATTCAGAATTTTCTCAGGGAGAAGAGATGTTAGCCTTTTGTGCACTCAGTTGTCATTTTAGTTTTTGTGCATTAATTTCGTTACATTTTAAATTCAAAGGAGGAGTGGGAATAGCTAGTATATGCCGGGTGGTGCTGACTACTTTGCCAGTATCATTGTAATTAACAATTGCAGTATGAGACAAGTATGGGTGTCATCAGTGTTCTGTGGCGGTAAATGAGAAACAGGCAAGTTGAATAACTTGCTGAAAGCTGTATAATTTATCACTCAGATCTGACTGGAGAGACCAGGATATTTTCACTTCATCCATGTGAAACAATCATATCAAATGATGACTAGTTAAATTTTTATTAATGAGTCTATCTTTTATATCTGCCATGAAAATTTTTTTATTTTACACCAAATGATTTCAGATAAGTTTTGCAGAAATACTTTTATGCAGTCAGAAATAAATTTTTAAATAAATGAATCATAAAACCTGTAAAATTTAGTCAGACTCTATGTTTGCTTGTTTGGTCCCCTCTTACCCAAAATTATTTGAGGAAGATTATAATTTATATGGGGAGATTATATATATAAATATTTATATATTTATATATAAATAAATAAAACATAATCTTTATATATAAATGTAACATATACTATATATGTTAAAAACAAACATAAGGGAGATAAGCAAATATGCTAATAATAATTAATAAACTGACTGTGACAGATGGTATAATCATTCCTGTTTTTCCCAACAACCAATGTAAAGAGGGAAGTCAAAATTTGCAAAATCATTTTTTATGGAAATGTAGAAAGACTATGAAATTTTCAAAGGGGAAATACAATTTACTGTGCAATCAATTCTAAAATAAATCTCATGTGTGCTTTTATTTAGTCATGGAACAGATGGAGAAGTGTATATGTTATTGAATAACTATAATTTTTATAACAAATATGGGATAATTTTTTTATGCAGCTATTTGTTCTAAAATTCAATCCGGTCTATTGAAATATTGCATCTGATGAGATAATCTCACATATGGGTGGAATATAGACCATTTAGAAAAAGAGATAGAGAACATGTTTTTTAAAGTAGGCTAAGTGGAATTTATTTCAACATGAGTTTTTAGTTGGATGTCAAACAATTTGATGGTATGTTTTGACTTGACCTAGAATGTTTATAGTCTATTATAGTCAGAGAGAGATATTCTATATCTTTACAAATTAGATGAGTCCATCTAGAGTCAGCACTTTGTTTCGAGAGTTGAAATCCTAACCATATTTTTGTTTGTTTGTTTTTTGTTTTGTTTTTTCTCCCAAGTTGGATGAACACATACTTCCACATAGATTGACTCACTGAGGTTCCTTGAGGCAAAATCCTATTATTGTTTCTCAAAAAAATCATTTTATTTTATTTCAGCATTTGCACAAGAGCTGAATAAAATCCCAGAGCCCCATACCTATACAGAGGGGATTTTATCATAGAACTTTAACCCAATGATCATCCTTAAATATAACATTTCATCTCAAGTAGTATAATGTTGCTGTGTGGCCACAAGAATAATTTCAGTGATGAAGGAGAGTTGCATATCTGGACAAATTGACTTCAAATACGCTTTGAAAAACAGTAATCTTAATTATACCACAAATAAATATTAGGTTGATAACGGAACTCTGAGTCACTCCTAGTTTTTGCATAAAATCATCTCATCGAGTAGTAAGAAATCATCTCCCTGTTTACTCTCCAGAGAAAATTATGCATTCACTTCATTTCTAAATAGCCTTAGACTATAATGGTGTAAATTAAAGACTATAGGATTAATACACTGGTTTAAAATATATCACATGAGACATTGATGTTGTTTTAGTACACTATTCATGGTAAATCTAATTCTTACAGTGACAATAAAAGTATATTTTATAGAACCAATAATAGCCACAGCTTTTGACCATAGCAGATTCCTCTTTTAATCAAAAGCCAATTATAGCTTAATAAAAAGATAATGAAGTTTTACGTTACTCTTGGTCAGTATCTCCATGAAGTTTTAAAGAGTAGACAATAGTAGAATGATGCAACCTGGAAATTCCATGGTTCATGGTGTGAAATATTGGGTTAAAATAAAAAATAATAATGAAGCTGGCATAAATACCATGAAATAAATACAAAATTTTTAGTGGATAGAGTATTGTTCTTTCTAAAAAGGAGGCATGTTACTTTTTGATTCAATTGATAGGGTACAAGAAGGTGCTGAATATGAGGTGTTAATTAAAGGTTTGGTGCCCACCATGCTGAACAGGCTTCAAGCTGCTCTGGCTGTCCTTTTTAATAAAAACTGGAGGAAAGAGCCCTCCATTTCCCAAAGGTAGGACAGCACTTCCAGAGTCCATCTGTCAATAATGCTTTGTGTTGTGACATGTGAGCCAGCCTCTCTTAAGTGGCTTTGAAGAAACTCTTAGTTGTTTGAACATTATAATACTGCTTAGAGAGCTAATAGTGACTTTGAATCATTTCACCTTCATCTTTGGGGATTTACAGAAATTATTGATATCATTTGAAGACATTAAGGCGCATGAAGGGATAATAGACCAGAATTCATATTCATCTTAAGACTGAGAGTAAGCACAGAATGACTACTGAATAGTCAAATAGTAACTCTAATTACATACAACAATATAGATTCATGTTTATAGATGAGTCTGGGTAGATTTTTTTCTTTTTAGTTGCACATGTAGGCCTTTTCCTAAGTACAAAATTGTAGAGAAAAGAATATTCTAGCAATGCATATGTTGAGCATTTATTATGTATCACTCACAGTTCTATACACATTTTGTGCATTATTCTCTCTCTCTCTCTCTCTCTCACACACACACACACACACACACACACCCACAGAGAACAACTGTACAATACAGGTTCTATTATTAATCTGCATTTAGCAGGTGGAAAAACTGCTTCGCAGAGAGGTAAAATAACTTGCTCAGCATCCCAAAATTGGGTTGAAGTACGTAGAAAGAGCAAGATTCTAACTCCATTGTCATAGTTTTAACTGCTGGGTTACACTGCTATTCAGTTTTGCCTATAAAGAAACATAGTTTTGAGACTCAAAGAAAATTTTTTACTTTAAAATCCCCTTCCAAAAACAATTTATTTCTTCAATAAAGAAACTATATGTGGTATGAGTGTATAAATATGTTAGGATATGAAATGTCCACATCAAGGTAGAGTTGGAAAAAAAAAAAAGGCAATGAGCTCCTACGGCAGAGAACTAAGCATTTATCTGTGAAAATTTAAAATTAATGTTTATAGCTTAACTCTACCTTTTTTCTCTCTAGATCATCCTTAAAATAAAAAAAGGTCTTACTGTTTCTGAGATAACATTAATATTATGAAATCCAACTGTTAAAAGCAAAAACAGTGTAATACCAGGGAAGGAGCAGCTAATAAATTGGTTGATTCAATTATGGATTGTAAGATTCATCTAAACAAGATTTCAGGTGTTGCAAACGGGGGAATACAAAGCCATCGCTCCCCTTCAAGGGCAACAAACATACAAACAGCAAATTAGAACTTCACAAGAGAGATGTTTCAATAAAGATACATGAAAAGTGAAATGGGAATATAGGAAAGGTCTGTCTCACGCAAACAGAACATTCTCGATTCTTTAGAATGTGCGTCTAAAGCCTATTAGATCTGGGGAGAAGCAGCCACTTGCCTTTTTCAATTTCTTCTAAGCTGTATTGGGTAAGCAAATGTCTGATCTGACGCAAAGCAAATAGACATGAGACAGGGATTTCCTAAACTCTGAGAGGAGACAGGAATGTAAATAAATTGGGACTTGTGGTACATCATATTTTGGAAAGTATGTTTATTTACATAAGTAAAATGTTCCATACATTTACAAGAAGGGTGCTTAGCTAAATTTCTTACATGACGTTTTTGCGTGTCTGGGATTAATGAAACACATGCACACGTGTACACACACACACACATCGCCCGCTCGTCAGCCGCAGCACACAGCAGTGTTGGCTCAGCACTGTCACTTTTTCGCATCTTTGCAATCACACTGCAGCCTTTCAGAACTCCTCACAGTTCCCTGCAAAGCACAAATGTCATCTGTGTCCATGCCTTCTCCACCTAGTAAAGCCACCTTCAGCTTTCGCCGGGTTGTTCCTTCAGGCATCACTTCCTTCAGAGAGCCTCCCTCATGGCCTCACTGTGTAGTTCAGGATGAGCTCATAGCGTCCTGTCTCTATTAAGTGAATTAACACTCTGCCTTGAAATTCACTGTTTAGCAGTTCCTTGATGTCTTGCTCATTTTTTTTTTTAATTTTCCTGTGCCTAACATAGAGCAGGGTGCGTAGGACTTGACAACATACATCTAGTATAGCCTAAATGAAGAAGGGCTGTTACTAACTTTGTTGAAGGAACTCTTACATTATTCATACATTCACATAGGTTATCATAAGGTTTCCCCTCTTTTTAAACTTCTATACAGTTTTTAAATGACATTCTTACAATGTTGCCTAATCACAGCATGGGAAAGTTGAAAGGGTGTGACATATAGATTGACTAGTTCAAATGTTTATTTTACAGATGAGAAAACAGAGCAGAAAAAGTTAAATCATTTATCCAAGGCCTCAGAGACAGCATTATGACTGAGGCTAGAATCTGTATTTCCTAATTTCTGTTATGGGCTCTTTCTACCCATTCATACAATATAATCTCTTCACATAAAGTATAGAATTTTAAGTCATTTTAGAGTTTAAGTCATGTCTGTACAATCATGCTTTTTGTGCCGTGCTGTAATAAATAGTAGACACCAAGTAAATATTTGTTGAATTAAATTGCTCATAACTTCCGTGTTTAAAACCGCATTTTCCTGAATCTCTTGGAAAGCCCTGAATTTATAATCAGTAGCAAATAGGGGGGAAAGGTCATGTAGAAGTTAAGGTTATAATAATAAAAGTAATTGTTCCCCAATTCAAATTTTATCACTATCTTCATATAGTAATTCCTGTAACCCAAAAAAAGAAGGGTAGGGGCATCAACTCAATTACAACTCATACTTAAACATTAAAATTCTGTTCCTTCTCTATCATGACAAAATATCCTAAGAATATCAAAACTGAATTTATAGTACAAACCAGTGAATATTTGAGGACTGTCAGAAATGAGGTACTAAATAAAACAAAGGGGCTGATATTATAGAACTGGAAGAGCTTTTGAACTCAGATTTTAAGATGTCATTTTCCCTGGGTTCGAACTAAATTATTTAGCACACTGATTTTTTTCTCAACCATAGGGCATGTTTAAGGATTATTTTTACTTGTTGGGAGTAGAGATGAATATACAATTGAACTTTAAACAACTCGGGTTGGGAGTGCTGAGGCACAGCCTCCTGCCACACACACACACACAGTCAAAAATCCGTACATGACTTTTGACCCACCTGCCACCAAAACTAAACTAAACTATAGTCATCCCTCAGCATCTATGGGGGATCCCTTGTAGATGCTAAAATCTACAAATGCTAAAGTCTTTCATCTTAAATGGCATAGAACAATACATAGACAGTCAGCCTTCTGTATCTGTGGGTTCCCAACCATGGGTCAAAAATACTGTTCACAACCTACTGTTGGTTGAATCCATGAATGTAAAAGCCAGAGATAGGGAGAGTTGACTACATATTTATTTTTTAAAAATCCACATATAAATGACCCAGTCCAGTTCAAACTTGTGTTGTTCAAGGATCAACTATATACAAAATGGTTCTATACAAAGGCCTATTGTATAATAGATAAAATTTAATATGCAATACTTATTTTATTTTTCTGCTATAGTAAATCAATTTGTATTTTACAGCAGATTGTATGGAATTCAAACTTGTCTTTTATGAAATAGCTGAACATTATATGACTTTCAACTGTATTTTCTATTCATTTTCTTGTTTTACCTGACCGTAGTTTACTATGGCCCTAAAATACCTGGGAAGAGAAGAGGGAAAATTCTGAGAAACAGACAAGGGAAGCCGGTTACAGGAAGATAACACACTTGACTTCACACCAACCTCTCTATTCAGCATCTCCCTCTTTTGATCACCACTGAGCACTGGCATTCTCAGTCCAATCATTCTTGTACCACATTAATAAAAGAAAAATTATTTTGATTATGGAGGTCTGAAAGCCAAAGTTATTATACTTCAGCTTTCACGGTGACACAAGGGCATCATTTTAACATGTATGTGTAAGTATCAGGGTTCTTATGTAATTAAAGGTCTTTAGGGGACTTACTTTGGCCCTCAGATATTATGAGTTTGACAGAACATCTATTTTTAGCAGCTATTACAGATTTTCCAATCATGTAGGAGCAAAGGAAAGTTCCTTTGCTGAGAGATTAAAATGTGGGGGAACAGGCTGGCAGATGAGAGGCTTCTTTCCTGATTTTGCCTCAGAAGAGCTAAGGAATGGAAACCAAGTGTCATGTAGTGGGAGACACAAGGAGCTCTTCTCCCTGTGGTGGGGCTGACGCTCTGCCCTCAGTGGTGGCCGAGCCCTTTTAGGGCTGAAGAGTGGACACTGCACTGAGTCAGGGTGTAGAAGGAGATACGGGAACGAGATCTAGAAGTAAGGGAAACTTATTTTTTAATATACCAGACTCTCTGAGCACTACTAAAGAGCATGGGTGAAGGCATTTTGGGTCCAATCTGAAGATGAAGTTTAAGGTGGAACACGAACGATGAGGAAAGGCACGCTGGTGGAAGTGCTTCTCCCTTCCCGAAAGTAGCACATTGAGGTCATTTCATTACTCATCTTTACCTATTTATAGATACAACATCCAGTGCTAGAACCTTAGATACCTTTGATTGCATTGACAGTAAGAGATGAACATTGTATTTACAACAGGAAACCCTAGTTAATGACTCGCAGAGAGCTATTTATAAAAAGAAAATACTGAGTAATTGGGGGAATTTCAAGGAGTTGCAGGTGCTAATGAGTTATTTTGCTGAGATATGAAAACAATTTTCTGAGTATCTGATTATCCAAAAAACTACTTTAATGAAGATGTATGTGAATGTCTTTGTGTTAGATCACAGTGAAGAAGCTCAGGCATTTAAGTACTGGATCCGCCACGAGATGCAGAATGTAGAGCTGGGGGGTGAACTAAATGCTCACCTGTTTCAATCTCTGAGCAACAGGTTGTTCTGTTACTACGGCAAGTGAAAGATGCAGAAATATTTTGACACCACATCTGTTCAATGATTTGTCTCTTTGACTTAGGTTCCAAGTAATCGCAACCCGCTTAGCTCCTGGCTAGCATAAATGAAGTCACAGGTAATGTTTGCCAAATGGAAATGAATGTAACTGTTAGAAATTTGGAAGAATATTTTAGTGTAGAAAACATGGGTTTTGGATTCTGACAGCTCAGGATTTGAATTCTGAGTCCATCACTTCCTCACTGTGTGATCTTGGGAAAATCATTTATTCTCTCTTTATTTCAGCTTTTTCATCTTTAACATGAGTATGAGAGTATCAACTTCAACATTTCTTTCTCTCCCCTCTCCTTTTGCAGGAATATTTATTGAAAGTCTGTTCTTTCCAGGCTTTGCTCAATGCTTAAAGATGTAACATTGACCAAAACTGATGACACCCTGTTCTGCTGGAGATTTTAAGTTAGTGAGGTTGCTGTGATGATTAAAAGTGATAGGGTGTGTCTGTTAGTTCATTTAAAGTTTATCAGTAAGTATTTTCCTTCTTTCTTCCTAGAATCTCTTACGCCCTTTTAATATAAAATGTCCAAGTAACTCTTGTCAGTTTTCCGGATCATGCAACTGTTGAGAGACTAAGAGAATAGAGCCAATGGATTAATATTTTTCAACATAGAATAGATTTAACTCACATTTAATTCTTTGGCTAGTGATGATATTGTTTTGTTGCTATTTTGTAGATGAGTATAAAGGGGACGAAAACACAGCATTGCCTCCTTTGGGCTGTATGGTATGACAAATCCTGTGAGTGGTAACATTATAGCCATTATCAAATGAGTTGTAATTTGTACAGCAGTGTATGTCCAAGGATTCTCCAGCTGTGTTAATGACATATTTAATTGACAATATAATCATGATTCAGGAGAGTGTGAAATTAAAATTTTAAGAATCATATAAAATAATGGTGCAATTCAGAAATTTTGTGTAAATAAAGTGAAGAAATTGGAAAGCACATTATTTATGATTAGCTTTTCATACCTAGATTATTTCACTTGGCCTCTGTCTTAGTTTATTAGGGCTGCTATAAAATACAGTATAAACTGAGTGGCATATATACAACAGATAGTTTTCAAGGCTGGAAAGTCCAAGATCAAGGCACTCATATATTTATTGTTTACTTCCTAGATAGTCATCTTTCCACTCATGTGACAGAAGGGGCTAGGTTCCGCTGTTGGGTCACTTTTGTAAAAGCATTAATATTATTCATGAGAGACCCTCAGGACCCTCACCTTTGAAGGGCCTCACCTCTTTATACTATCACTTTGGGGGTGAGGCTTTCAACATAGGAATTCTAGGGGGACAGAAACATTCAGACTATAGCAGTATGAAATGGTAAGATTGATCTAAAACACTAATAACCATTTGCCTAATTAAGAAAAACTTAAAAACAGACATCTATGATGGTTATAATGTAACTTATTATACATCAAGTTGACAATGCACTGTAGAATTGTATGCCTGAAACCTATGTAATCCTTGCTAACAGATGTCACCCCAATAAGTCTAACAATAAAAATGAATTTAAAAAAATAAAAAATAAAAAAATAAAAATAAAAATTATAATGTAGAACAGAGCAGCACTTTACATCTAGATTCTGAGGCTTGTGTTTGGGGAAGCACATACCACGGGATCTTTCTGACATCCCAAACTTTTAAGATATTTTTGCAGATTTCTATTTGCAGTTATTGTTAGTGTCTCGATACCTCTCAGATACAGAGTCAATGACCTTAAGTGAGACATAGTATTTGAGTTTTGTGTTTCAGGAGTGATAGATTATAATGTGTTATTTATACATTAAAATTAAAATTACCTTATTTGGTTTCTCTCCACCTCCAACTTTTCGATCTATGTCTTGTATTTGGTAGAGGAGTAGGTAACTAAGTACACATCACATGGGTCCCAGAACAGACTAGAATGAAACATATGTCTCTGTATTAATGGCTTGGTACTATGTCCAAATGAGCTATTCAAAATAAATGAACTTCACTGATGCTACTCCACGTTCTCTTAATGGATAAGAGAATTTTTCTTTAAACAGTACGTGGCTGATTTATTTTAAACTACAAATAATAATTTATTATACTTTTAAATTTCAAACATGATATTAGGTAAATAAAAGTAATTTTTTTATAGTTTGTGCTGCTTCTCAGGAATTTTTTATTGTTAAATTTATGGGGTGATGTTGGTTAGTAAAAATTACATAGGATCCAGTTGTGAAATTCTAATAAGTGAATATTCAAGTATTAGAATATAGGGGGAAATGATGATGTAAATTATATATATATATACATTGATGTGATAGAAAATTAGAAATTCTAATATACAGATTTCTATTTTTATGGTATCATCATAATACAAAAACAATACTGCTTAATTACATTAAAAACACATACTTACTAGTGAAATGGCCAGAGAAAAGTATTTACTCACTCAGGGAAGTATTAATTTCCCTGATACTTTGCTTAAGTGTGTATATCACTTGAACTTCCTTTGAACTCTATGTACTTCTTGCTATCTATGATAAAGAAAGCCATTATTCACAAAGCATTGGGTTTGCCTTTGAAGCAATACCAGATCATCGACAAAAGGCAGAACTAAGATGAGATGCTAGATTTTGTTGTCTTGCTGTAGTTCTAAAGGAACATTGAAATGTCAGCTAATTGAAAATGGTAATTATCCCACATAACAACATAAACTGTTGCATTCCAGGATATGTGTTGCTTTTAAATTAATAGTCATTAATCTTCTGGGTTTTCACAATTCTTCTCTGTCCTTTTGTCAAATTATCTAGCCATCAGTCCTTGGGACAAAACTCATTTCACCATTTTTATTGACCATGGTTTAATGAGTGACCTTGCCTTCCTGTTTGGATAGACTATAATAGGTCCATCCATCTGAGGGTCTGTCAACCAGAGCTGTGTAACTCTTTCTCTGTATTTGGTTTCTTAGTGGAAAGGTTTTAAAATGAAAACTTCAAATGTTTGTGTTACTGTGACTATTGGCATTTATGTCTTATACTGGTAAGGAGGAGCCCTATTAATCATGGTAGTAATAGATCTTCAAATTATGAGCTACTGAGAAAGACCATCCCTTGAGAGATGAGTAATATATATTCAAAATGTTCAGCTTGCTTTTAATAGGCAGTACTTCATACCAGATGGCTTTGAGGAAAATTTGTATTGTATAATTTTACACACGTAGAATTAAATTCTTAGTTATGATGGGGAAAATTTTCAAGTAGAATTAGAAATACCCATTCTCCATAGCTATAAAATAAACTGCATGTACACTCTGATCCCATAAAATTGAGTTACTTTAATAAATATTGCAGAGTAACCTAATCCCAAATTAAGGTTTTCTATTGCAATGGGCAGGTAGTCCAAAGATACTTGGGTTCCATGTATTTTTACAAAGCGAAGAAGGCCTAAAGAGTGGGGATATATACAGGCGCAATTCTCCATTGTTGAGGTTAGAAGCCTAATACACAGTGGTTATGGAAAAGTTAGGTTCTTCGTTCAAGCCTTGCCACAAAGTCATAAAACTAATTTTATTTTTGTGTGTGAAGGAAACCAGCACAATGTTTTTCTAGTCATATTGAAAGTAGCAAACAGTGTTTATTTTTAAGTTCTAAAATGTAGTTAAATTTTAGTTATGAAGTATGTAAAAAAATTATAGAATCTAAGGACACATGAACAAATTGGGTGCCAAAAATAAATAGCTGAAGGTAAAATTAATCCAACACATTGAATAATAAATAAAAATCCCTTTTGTACTTCATAATATTTAGACACAAATATGAGAGTATTCAATCATGTTGGGAAATCATGGCTTTATACCTTGGAAAAAGAAAGCAGGAGGAAAGGGTTTAGGAGTAAGGAGCCACTTGGTCGTGTCCCTTGTGAGAAAGCAGTTGTGACAAAGACTCTCCCAGACTAAACTTCACTCAAGCTCCTCTAAGACCTCTAGGTCTTGCTACCTTGGCATCTATCTTTGTTAGGCCTGAATCACCCAAATATAATAAGAGTCTTGCTAATTAAGTTTATCAGGATTCCTTCACCCACAATATCTGATCACCCTGGTCTGTGAAACACTCTTCATCTCCCACAGCCCTCCAGATGATACGTGATCACCCTCACCTCCTTAGCACTCCTGTCAAGTCTGTGTAACCAGAATCCTGCCTTGACCCCCTGATGTTTTCTCTTAGTAAGTCTCTTTCCATTGACTCTCCATCCTGCCCTTGGCTATAAATCCTTATTTTTCCATGCTGCCTTTAGAATTGAGCTCAGTTCTGTATTTGAGATCTCTTTTCTCTTATTGCAAGAGTTCCTAAATAAATATTTTTACCACTTTAACTACTGTCAGGCTCTGGCTGGCTTTAACATTTTTTACTTCTTTAACCACTTCAGGTCCTGCTTTTTCTTTGACAATTTCATATACCCTTGTTCCATTTTAAGTCAAAATTATTTAGTATGCAATGTCTCACCAGTCCTGTCCTGAGCTTAATATCTGATAGTAAGTGAAGGTATTTGCAGAAGAATCTAGGCATATATTGTTGGGACTTTAGCAAGCCTTCTGCCCTGCCTAGTTTTGGTCGCCCTCCCTCTGCTGCCAAGAGGAGGCTTGTGAAGGGAAGTGACTGATGATTAATGGTCATTGCTATCTGAATTTGATAGTGTAAGTCCCAGAAATCTATCCTTTCAGTACTCTGACACCTAGTAATAAAGACTCTCTAGAGGTTATTGGATTGAAAAAGCATGCAGAGTTATAGCAGGGTATGACTCTGAGAAAAATAAAACCAATAGTCATTCACTATACAGCCTACGGTCGTATAATTGGTGTTCCCTAGTAAATTATCTGGCATGCAAAATGCTAAGTATTCAAAATACCTGGCATTTGTGATCATTGGAATTATGAACTGTTGGCATTTGGTTTATTTTCTCGAGCCAGACCATTTTGTACTACTCTTCAATATTTTGGCTTTAGAACTTTGTTTTCGATACAGATAATTTCACTTGTTACTTCCCCATTTCCCTTATTGCTGTCCCGCCTTTAGCTGCAATTCGCTTTAATTGAGTCAGCCCTATGATCATGGAGAATTTGTTTAGCCATTGCAATTTTTAGCTGTGACCTCATTTTGAATTGTTTATCCTGATGATTAACATTAGTGCGTGAAGACTCAGTAAAGGAAACAATATGTGGAAAATTATAAAAGGCTTAATAAAAGCCTTCAAATGTTAACTGTAAAGCCTGTCATGTCTCTTTGGTCTTTAAATGTCCTGTCAATGAAGACAGTTCAGTTGAAGGAGCTATATTGTTAAATCTAAATATTCTGGAAATTGGCTTTGAGTCTCGAGGATTAATACATTTGCATAAATGATCTGAATCTCAGCAAGCTCTGAATGAACATCAACTATCTGATGGCATAATTTAAAGAGAGCTGCCCCTGGAGAGATCATTATCTGCAAAAGTGATCACTGACTAAGTGGTTATGCCTAACTGAAAGATAGCTTTATATCACATTGGTAATTTTTAATCAATAAACTGAAATATAATCAGGTTGGGAAACATGGCAAAAGCTGTGAGAAGGGAGAGGGAAAAAAAGTAAATGTAAAAATTGGGTTGTATTGTTTGGGAAAGCTTAAAGGAGATGCAGTTTTGCCTCTGTTGTGATACTTAACATGATACAGAATGAACTCCACCACAGGACTTATATTTCCAGGAGTATAGCTTTGTCCACCATTGGACTTGACAATCAAACAAAAAGGAATATTACACTGTTGCTTCTGAGTGCTTCCTGTATTCATTGTGTGATCTTTTTGGTCCTACTAACACGTAGCTGATGGTGCTGGATTGGAAGCATCTCTGCTCTACTCCTGACAAGTGGTGTGAAGTTGGGCAAGTGAATCAACCTGTCTAAATGTTAGTTTTGCCATGTAGGAAATAAAGAGGACTGAGAAGACGATCTTTAGGCCCATACACACTTATAATTCTATGTTATGTGGCGATGTCAAGTCTGCAGTTGTTATCTACATCATGTTTCCAGAAAGAGTTCAGAAAGGGAGATGGGATGTGCAATCAAAGGAATTTCTACTTTTCTTCCTGCCCCTTCATCATCTTTTTCTTCTGCTGCTGATAGATGTAATAGAAAAAAAATACTTTAGAACATAACACAACACAAAGGAATAAATTAATGATGCTGGGAAAATATTGGATAATTGTTTAAGATAAATAGATTCTTAGAAGATGCAAGCGATGGGCTGTAGCACACGAAAGGGTGGCATCTAATAGTAATTCGCTGACTTCTCCCATATAACAATTATTTTTCTAAAGAAACTTAATTGAGAAAATATAGTTGAGAACCAAAGATTACCCCTCCATAAGTGTGTAGATTGGGTTGTGATGTTAAATGCAGTTTTCATGGTAGGTTCCAGCCTAAAATTTTAGAAGTAAAATGCCTTGAGGTAACTATGTAAGAAGACAGAAAGATGAAAGACGATCATAAGGAAGAACAGAATGCGAGAAAAGTAGAATTGTCACAGTTTCAATAAAAAGGATGGGGAATTTCAGGAAGTAGCAGCTGAATGACATTATCAGGTGCTGCTGAGAGCTTTATTAAAATTCAGTGCCAGGAGATGATCTTTTTAAAATCAATTTCAATGTAAACATTGCTCTGTTTATATAGTTCAAATGAAGTACAGTATAATGTAAAGAAACAGAAAAATAAACAAAATTAAACAGCTTAAAGTAATCTTTATTCTTAGGGCAATATTTTTCAAAATAAGGGATGTGGCCCATTACTGAATCATAACATAGCATGCATTTCTCACTGTAGATGCCTTCAAGAAAAGAATACTCAAATATGAAGTTTTAACCAATTAGGAGTTCACTATGTCACTGAGTTGTACATTTACTAATAACCACTTAGTGGCCAGATAGTTGTAGAACTTGCATTCATGGTCTTTTTTCATGTTTGCTGTTGCATGGTCCCAAGATGACAGACTGTTCCATTCGAAGGCATCATGTTTTCATTCTAGGAATGGAAAGCATTGTGGTAGACATGAAAATTCCCTTCCCCAAAGATATCCAGGTCCTAATGCTCAGAACCTGTGTATATGTAGTCTAACATAGCCAAAGGGACTTTTCAGATATGATTAAGTTAAGGCTCTTGTGGAGAGATTATTCTGTATTATCAGAGTGTGCCCAGTGTAAACACAAGCGTCCTTATAAGTAAAAGAGGGAGTCAGGAGATTCAGAAAGGTAGATGTGATGATGGAAATGGAGAGAAAGGTTCTGCTTGAGAAAGGTTCAAGTGACAAGTGCTGGCTTTAAAGGCAGAAGGAATCCAAGAGCCAAGAAGCCACGTGGGTGGCCTTTGGATGTAGTCTAACACCAAGAAAGGGATTCTTCTCTAGAACCTCCAGATGACTTTAGCCCAGTGAGTCCCATTTCAGACTTCTGACCCCCAGAACTATAAGATAATAATTTTGTGTTGTTTTAAACCACCAAGTTTGTGGTAATTTGTTACAGCAGCAATAGGAAACTAATATAAATGTGAACGGGCAAAGGGGAGAAAAGAGATGAGACAGCTGAGTTAATCACTTTATACTGGGAAAGTGAAGCCTTCCTAGGAACTGTAATGAGTTGGCATTTACTTATATCTTTTTATCCAGAATTGGATCATGTGCCTGATTATCCTAAATCAATCACTAACTAAAAATAATTCAGTTTTCACAGCAGCGTTAGACAACCACAGTCCATGCCATGGGCCTGAGGCAAGGCATCTTTCCTTTCTAAGCTCCATTTATCTCCGTCATTAGTAGGGGGGAAATCTGTAGTAAGGGAAGAAGGGGTTTGAGGAGAAATAAGTTTTGGATATGTAACCAATGTCAGGATGCTGGGTACATAGCAGATATTGGGACACTGTGGGTATAGCTGATGTTGAGACATACGGTACATGGCAGATGTTGGGTGTAAGAAGATACTGGAAGTTGGGTATGTAGCAGATGGTGTCTGCCACAAGGCCCACCATTGTTCCATGGCCAGTAAGCCTCATCATTTCATTTCAAAAATATGTTTCAAATGTGTGGTGCCTTCATGTCCACAATCATCATTCTGTTTCTAGCTAACATTATCTCTCTTTTGAATTACTAAAATAGTCAACTAATTCTCCTAGGATCTAGGTTGCTTTATCCTCACTCCTACTTTGGTTTTTGTTTACCATTATGTAGCCAGAATAATCTTATCCAAAAAAATGTATTATATAAACCTCTTGTTTTTTGACTAACAACTTTTTATTGAAATTAAAATTAAGATAAAAATTTTCAACTGTCTTATCTCTTCTCAATCATCACTTATAGAGAAATAGATTAATGAACATCCCCCCCCCCTTCAGTTTGGGCCATGTTTCATTTATTTATTTCTGAAGTCCTTTTTAAAATACAATTTTGGGGAGTTCCCTGATGGCGTAGTGGCTTAAGGCTTTGGCGCTGGCGCTGTCATCACTGCAGGCTAGGTTCGATTCCCGGTCAGGGAGCTACCCACATACCAAAAAGCAAAATAAAATAAAATAAAATACAATTTTGTTTTAGTTTATGCTTACATACTCATTTATGTGATTATTTGATTAATGCCTCTATTCTGAGTTATAAGCTGAACTACAGCAGAAACCAGGTCCAAGGTTACCCACTATTATATTGTACTTTAACTGTTGAGTGAATGAATGATGAATCAATAAAGCAAGAAAAAATAACACTTCTCATCTTCAAGTACTTTTTAATCCAGTGGTAAAGGAGGAATAAAATAGCTATAATAAAAATGATAAAAGGTACATTCTTAAGGACAGGAGACATGTGAATTTGGACCATTAGAGGTCAGATGCGCCTTGAATATATATTTGAAAGATGCAGGTAAGGGGATGTTGGAGGATGAAGCATTTCAGGTTTTCTGAATAGTATTTGAATTAATGAAGGTTGATATAGAAGATTAAGTCATATTCATAGGCTGAGATGGTGTAGAGAATAGAAAGAGTGGAATGGGAAATGAGTTCTGGAAGTTTGGTGAAGGGCAGTCTGTAGAAGGTTTCCAAAACTATAAACTTGTGTAGATTCCAATTTTTTATTGTATTTTTGTTTGTTATTCCTGAATATGTGAATAATATAATCTTAATGGTATTATAGGAAGTTAAAAATTAAAGTACAGTCATACCATAATAAGATAAGAGAGCAATAAAGGCACGATCCTTGTTCTCATAGAAAAGTTATTTTTCTCTAAATTTTAAAGTTTTGTCATTTATCTGTCTCATGTGATTTTTTGTTAAAGTTGTTTGTCTCTAATACAGCATCCCAACTTCACTGAGAGAGGAAGAAATCACTCTCCCTATGTTTTTCCTGTAATAATTAATCATGGTCACAACAGCAAAATTACTCAAATAGTAATTGAGAAATTACCCCAAGTAAGTTTATTAATTGGATAATCAAGATTTTAACGGTAAAAGTTAATAGAATCTGTAATTCTACCTTGATTACAGACCTACCTTACAACAGGTAGGTAAAGTAAGAAGGGACATTTAAAAATGTATGTAGTTAGGTTCACTAATTCGAGTCAGGCTATTATGGATTACTCAGGCTGAAAAATTCCCTTGGACGTCTGAATGATCCAGATTCCTCATTTTGATGATATTAAGTAAATGCAAATGTCAAATCCTCCATCACGTTCTGTATTGTCTTACTGTAGCTTGACTGTCTTGTTTACATTGGAATTTATCAGAATAATCAAAACACTTAATGCTGGTTAGCATGATAGTTCCCTGACTTAATTGTATGAGCTGTCAGGTAAAACTGACAGATGGATCTCAATGAGAACAAAGCTCGTTCTAGTCTGACTCCAATTAGAGAACACTGAGGACTGATATTTCTGTCCTACTACCCCTTACCTAAACCCCTTTTTAGTTGGCTAGCACTATAATTATACACATCATAATAATGGTGATTACAACAGAAATATTATAAAATACAAACTGCATAGAACACACTTTTTAAAATGTGACATAATTTTTAAGGAAAAAATTGTAAATTTTCAGCACTCTAAAAAATGTATCTGTATTGGCCTTGTTGGTATGAAGAACTGGAAAGTGAGAATCAAATTGAAAGTCATAGAGTTTTAGTTCCCAAAGTCCAGAAATCCATCTTAACCTGAAATTTGTCTTTTTGGCGATTTAAAAGTGGTTACTTCCATGAAAAGAAGCAATAGGATGAGGAGAGGTGTGAATCACTGGTTTATGCCATACTGATAGCTATGCTGTTTGTTATGATAGCTTCTGGTCACATAGGACTCTTTAAAGTGAATTAAAATGACATGAAATAAAAAAATCTAGTTTCTCAGTCACATCAGCCACATTCCAAGTGCTCGATCATCATGTGCCTATTGGCTCTCCTATCAGACAGCACAGGTAGAGGGCATTTTTATAATCTTAGAAATTCTCGTTGGACAGCCCCGCTTTTAGTACACTTGCATCTTTGTTTCTCATCTCTAGGCCGTTGATGGAATGTTTGGAGGAGGATGAGGAAGGTGAGGATGGTTTTTCTCAAGAGACCACTGGTACAAATGATAATCAAGGAATTGTAAGAGAGTGAAGGGAAATGGAGCTATGATTGCCAGAGTCTGGAAGGAATTTGTAATCGGAAGACTATATACTTAGTTGTTTCTGAAATTGTTTTGTCATGATTCACCAAGACCTGCTGTGATATATGACCTGCATTTTAAGATGAGATAGCAGGGGTAAGATGTTAGAATTGGGTTTGGCTACTTCTAGTAGTGATCATCCCTATGTATTTCAACAAGTGGAAAACTTTGTCTTTCAGAGAGCATTGTTTTTCATCATCCAAGAATGGAACTGTTTATACATCCAAACCATTTTTTAAACATTACACGTGTACCCAGAATTTATCCTGATGGTATTTACATGTGACAGTTACAATGTCAGGTCAGTGTAGACACAGTTAGTATTATTTTTTTTATTTGTGAAATTCCTGTGAGAAATTATTTAAATTATTTCATAATAAGTATCATTTTAATAGGATATATAATAATGTTAATTGCCAGTGGAAATACTGGTATCCATTCTAAGGAGGAGCCATAAAATTCAAAGCCCTGGTTTCAAAACCAAGTTCTGTGCAAGCATCTAAATCCCACATGGGGAAATACAGGGTATTCATGCTAAAGTGCTTGCTGCCAGAGCTGTGTTCCTTTGTCCTCTTTCAGTTGCCTAATCTTTATCATTACTTAAAATGTTGTTTACCTTTTGTGATTCATTTCTAGTACTCTGTAATGACTCTTGGAACAGCATTATTCCTACCTAGCATGCAATGTAGTTAGGAGAAAAAATAATCAAAGTAATGTGAATGTGGTCTTAAGAGTAAATTTTACCTAAAAGACAATAATATGGTTCCTTATTATTCATATAAACACCATCCATCTTTTCTTCCTCTTTTGCAAGGCTATCACATATGCCCATATTTTTAAAGATAGTGATTGAGTTCAGGCTTGGGATCCTGGTTGTCATGGCTGAATTTTGGTTCCACTGGTTACTGGTTACATGTACTTAATTCTGTAACCCAGATATTTGTAAAATATCTAGATATTTTACAAATATTTGTAGATATTTGTAAAATGGGGATAGTAATAACAATAATGTCCACTTTGTGGAGTTATTATGACGATTAAATAAGTTAACTACAAGCAAATACTTGGACAGTTTATGGCACAATCTAAACGTTTATTGAATCTGAAAAGCTCTTGCTCTTTCTCATCCATGATGTGGTATAATTGACATTGTCCCATCAATGTTCATCCAGTATCACTCACCCATTCACTTGGGGGTTTTTTGTTTTGCTTTTAGTGCCCCAGATTTTATTACAAATATATGCAACTTACCATTGAAAGTGCAGAGATGAATAAGACCCAAGCCCTCACCTCAGAGAGTGCATATTTTTGCATGTACAAGGGCTGTCCAGAAAAAAATCCAGCCATAAATGCCTCTATTTTTCCAGTTACATGGCTGGATAATTTCCGGACAGCTGTAGTATATTATATTTTATTATGTATCTGCTTATTAGCTATAAGCAAAATTTTAGGAAAAATAAATGCAGTAGTAATTTAGGTTGATTAGAAATACTATTAAAGGGAAAATGAATCATGATAAAACCTTGCATTTGATAGTTTATACAATTACATTGTTACATTAATTAAATCAATGCTTATAATCTCACTTAATTGTAATGGTATCTCAGGTCAAACAGCTTGCCTAGAGTTGTGAAGCAATTTTTGTTCATACTGTGCTGCTTTCTTGTGAGGAAAATCATTAATTCCAAACGTGGATTTTATTGAGAAAGCAAAAACAAAAAAACTAATCTGTACTGTTAAAGATCAGGATAGTGAATACCTTTGTTGGGAAGGAGGTAAAGACTGGTGATTGGGAAAGAAGAATAAGGGACTCCTGAGGATGTGTAAACTCTGCTTCTTGATGTGTGTTATGGTGTACAGTTTGTGAAAATTTATCAAACTATGCACTTAATAATAATTGTATTCTATCTTTTTATTACATTTAAATAAAAACTAAATACCTATATACATACTGAGCTATGTATGTGTATGTATATATGTGGGCTGTCAAGAAAAATATCCAGCCATAAATGCCTCTATTTTTCATATTACATGGCTGGATACTTTCTAGACAGCCCTCACGTATGTATGTTTACATATGTGGGTATATATATGAATCTGAGTTCAATTCAGTATCAAACTTCACCTGAAAACTTCAATTTTCTCCCATTGCCACTATGACTATATTATTTAAAGATGGCAAACTTAGTGAACTATCCCCAAATTTTCAAACTAATTTATATTAAAATTAAAATTTTATTGAAACACTCAGATTTATGCATTACTCTCCCATGAAGGAATGGCAAATAGATCCTATGTAATGCTGGCTTCAGAACCCCTTCATTTCCAAAATGCCACTGAAACATAAGTTAATTAAATCACATAAATTCCAGGCAGTGATGGGAAAAGTAATATTTGATATAAGTGCATATTCTTGCAGAAATCCCTCCCTTGCCACGTGTGCTGATACATCAGCTGCTTAACTGCTGGCATATTTTATATATCCAAAGAGATGTATTTAAGTAGGTTAGTTATCCTTGGCTTGTGAAGGGCTATCACTTTTGCTGTTTGCTAATAGTCCTGCAGGGCAGAACTCATTCAAAGCCAGACAGGGAATATAATGATATTAAATCTGGTGTTTACAGTGCATATGCTCAGAATTCACAGTAATGCTGTTTCGTAGTGGTGGGCTCCTGCAGGCATCCCATTTTGCTTGATTCATGATGACTGGGCCTTTGAAAGTGAAATTGACTAAAATTAATTCTATTTGTGAAACTGCCCTCTAGAAAAATGCCCGTGCTGATGTCGGTAACTGCACTAAAGTAGCAATTGCTTTAAAGGCTTGACAAAGATGCAACTATTAACCAATGAAACATTAGACATGGCTTCTTAAGTAAATTTCTGGGGAGCTATTTAATGTTGAAAATTATGTACAATTTTCCAGACACTCCTATTAATGTATCAGTTATTTTCTATTCAGCTCAATTGTTTGTACACAAGTCAGCACACTTATAATTTAATCAGGCTCTTTGTCTCTTTCTGTTTGTCAATTTATATAATCATGAAGTCTATAACAATTGTGAAATTCAAGGGAGGTAGTCTACTACTAAACTCTGATGTAATGACAAAGGATAATGATTTAACCATTGGGAAAAAATGCATTCATTTTCCTGTACATTTTATTTACTTATGTCCATTCTCTTGCCTAATTATTCCACAAATATTCATCAAGCATTAATGTGTTAGGCAGTGTCCTAGTTGCTAAAGATACATCATGCAAGTGACCTGTATCTGCTCTCCAGGAGTTTTTCTAGTGGGGAGATGGCAGAATACAAACCAGTAAATGGTTTCATATAATGTGTCAGATACTGATGGCGTGCTGTGGGCGAGAATTAGGCAAGGTAATGTGGATAGAAAGTGTGTGGTGAGATGGAGTGTTGGTGTTACTATTTTACCTGAGGGACAGGGACAGGGGTCACTGGAATGGGAACACTGGAACAGATACCCCCAGGAATTGAGGGAGCTACCCACTGGATACCTGAGACATGAATTTTCCAGAAAAATCACCCAGAGCTTGCAGTAACTACTTTCGGTAGACCTGAGAATATTATTTTATAGTCTTCACATTCCCTACAATATGGATGAGTAAGTATCACCATGTTCTTTTGTTTAGAAACACAATATATTGACAATTCCTTGAGGATACATGGATCTGAGACTAACACCTGATTCACTCATTCTGACACAAGCTGTCAGCTGAACATGAAAATTCAAAAGGAAGATGATATTTCAAACTCATAAAATAACAAGTATCAGCTCCTAATAGGGGATAGATAATATAGGGCAGATTTCTTGGCAGGCTTTGTAAATGATTTTATGGAACTTCATTACAATGCACTTGTCCCTAAATGTTACAAATAAATATTTATTTTTTCAACATACTGATCCTTTTTCCTAGAGTATCTGTTAATACTATTCTGGAGCATTCTTATATATCTTCAATGCACAATTCAACTTTTCAGTACATTCTTTTGTGAAATCTCTGTGCTGAATTGTTGGTGATTCTTTCTGGTTTCCTATAGCAATCTCCAGTTAACATCTCTAAACTCTATGTATTTCCGTGGGATTATTTTATATATCTATATTTTCCTTATGAAAAATAATCTTTTTAGCTTCTCCAATGTCTAATTCAGTGCTTTGCACATCTTAGCATATGAATTAATGTTTTCAAATAAATAAGTAAATAAGCAAATAATTAATCTACAGGTACAAAAAAGTATGGGACCTCACAAAAATTAATGCCCTTTTATCAGTATTCCTGCCCTACTTTATAGAGGAACAGAATGTGTTCGCATAGGGTTTAGAGTTGGAAGACCAGTTCAATCACTTACTGACTGTCATTTCAAACACTTTAAGTAAACCTCAGTTTCCTTAGCTCTAAAATAAACATGTGAATGATGCTTGTTCGAATAAACTGTTTAGGGTCACAGTGACTAACATGTATAAAAGTGCTTTCTAAATTGTAAAATAATTGTTCACCTGTTTATTTCTAATGACTACTTTTAACGTTATGTATATTTAGTCAAAATAAGAACATAGGAAAAAAGTTGATCATATTTTAGATAAAAAACCAAGAATGTCTTAAAAATAATGGACCAAAAAGATACATTGGGTTGGCCCCATACTAGTATAAATAACAGACTAATAAATATTAGGAAATGTAATGGCCACCCTACTTTTGGATAAAATAAAAGTTTAATAGAAACCTTATTCTTATATCATGAAAGGGGCATGAAAAAACTTAAATGGGAAAGAAATCATCTGTACCCCCATCATGTTGGGAGGCTACAGAATGAGGCACAGCAAAGCCAGAGTAACTATTGAAACTGGCAGACTCAGGTGGACTCCTTAGTACATGGAACTAGGTTTCTGGTTAGTGACAAATAAGAAATTGTTACTATGTTTTCTTGTCAGAATGTGTCTACTCCACTACAGATTATTTCAGGATTAAACCTGTGCTACTGGTTTACTATCAGATCCATGTTAATTAAAAATGTGACTTGAAAACTGTTTGCGATGTCCTTGATATATGAAGTGCTATTTTAATTTGTCTTGAAGGGTTCTACATAATTATAAGCTATACAAGAAAGAGATGTGATTTTATGTCTTAAAACTCACAAAAATATGGCCTGATAAAGAAAGGAGAAAACTAGAATTATTTTCTATAATTAAAAATCAACTAGTGAGCATACTTCTAAAATTAGTATATTTTTTAAATTACTATGTATAAATTAGAATATGTAATTATAACATTTTAATGTTTTATACATGTATTAAGATCACTGATTCCTTTTTTATATACTGAAGTTTATTTGATCAGTACTTGGTCATGTGAAAATAAAGATTTTTTGAAGGGCAAAATCTCTTCATAATCATTTTTATGTAGAATTCCATGATAACGTGATAATGGAATAGAATAATTAGTGTACTTGGCCAACTGTGTAGGTCAGTGGTGTCCAACCTTTTGTCTTCTCTGGGCCACATTGGAATAACTGTCTTGGGCCACCCATAAAATACACTAACACTAATGATAGCTGATGAGCTAAAGAAAAAGGTGGCAAAAAAATCTCATATTTTAAGAATTTGTGTTGAGCTATATGCAAAGCCATCCTGGGCCACAAGTTGGACGTGCCTGGTATAGGTCATCTAGTTCAGCACTTTTTCTCTAATAGGCACCACGGTACACGTTGTAGAATGTTCTGTTGTTTTCCTGAATAATACTCTAAAACTTAAGGAATACATTCTCAAACAATCCATTATTTCAGACTACTCTTTTACCACTTTTATTCAAGACATTTCCTAAATCTTGTTAATACATTTTATTATAAATTCCAATATATTAATTCTAATTAGAAAAACCAAACCTCATAAAATTATACTACAAATACATTATTATTTTCCCTCAATTTCTTCTCTCTGGGTTCAAAGGAGGGTCTTTCTCTTCATTATGTTTTTATTGTTAAATTTATTGGGTAACAAGGGTTAGCAAAAATTATGTAGGTTCCAGGTGCAACTCTACAGTGTATCGTCTATGTGTTGCATTGTGTGTTCACTACCCAGAGTCAGTTCTCTTTCCATCACCATGTATTTGAGTCCTCCTCCTCCCCCACCCCTTCCACCTTTACCCTCGGGTTACCACTAAACTATTGACTGTGTTTATGAGTTTTTGTTGCCTTGTTGCTTTCAGTTTTATATTCCACATATGATTGAAGTCATATGGTTCTTGTTTCTTTCTGTCTGGCTTATTTCGCTTAGCATCATGATCTCAAGGTCCATTCATTTTGTCACAAACGGCAATATTTCATCTTTTCGTATAACTGATAATATTCTTTATGCAGTTATCTATGGAAGGGCACTTTGGTTGTTTCCATGACTTGGCTACCATGAACAGTACTGCAATGAACATTGGGGTATGTAAGTCTTTGCAGACTAAAGTTTTCAAATTGTGGGGATAGATCTGGAAGGGAGATTGCCGGGTCACATGGTAACTCCTTTCCCATATAGTAACTCCTTCCCCTTCTGAGGAAACAAAGGGGGTTTTCTTAACTGACTTTGTTAAAATACGTTCTTAGCCTTTATAATTGCAGAATCATTCCTTCACCCAGTTTTTTTTATCATTTAAGTCTTCAGTTTACATCATTTAAGTCTGTCCTCAAACAGTAGACTCCTCATGATTTTTTTCATGCTGTGATTTACACCTAAAAGACTTTCAATTTTGTCTTTCTTAGGATGCGAAGCACCATATATAAGAAACAAGTATCAACTCTGTATTTTGCACACACAAAAAAGTGATTTTAAAAATTTTCCAAAGCTTTCCAATGATGTCAATATTGCTTTGTTCTTTTGGTTTGTTTGTTTTTGTTTTTCTTCTTTTAATTTTTAACAGAATAGCACACTGATTTCCTTAACAAAGTAATTCACTAAACCTTGAAAATGTCTGGCTGAGGATATGATCAAGGGAATGGTATTATAGGCAACAGAGCAAAACTCAAGCAGACAATCAAATAAAAATAAGGCTAGGGTAAAATTCTTCCCCTTTATTGGGAAATGTAGTGAATAAAAATGAATATTCATAAATTTGTTGGATCTTCAGATACAATTTTTAGTGTTTCAAAAATAAAGGAAATGTGTCTTTTCTTAAAAGCACCTAGTAATCCCTGTGTTGTTTAGCCCATTATTTATATCCATAAGCAGCTGTCTTGAAGTTCTTCTTGACTCTCTATCAAGAGGATGGGGAATAATTTTCCTGTCTGATAGTTGTAGAACAAAGCCGCCTTACCCCGAGGCTGCTTCAGTATGTCAAACAAGTGACTGTTCTCACACAAATAAATGACAATAAACCCCTTGGTTGCCTTTTGAATTCACACTGAATGGGCCCCCTTTCAGGGTCCCCATTGTGCAGCTGTCCTTTCTTAACACAGATTCAACAGGTTCACAGTGTTATTTTTTTAATAGTTTCTGCAGAATTTATGTTCTTAAAGTTCTCATTCATATGAGACGTATTGGAAACATGTACTGAAAGTACACATTGAAACTCTTTCTGAGCAATAAGATTGACATCCATTATTTAATTTTGTAGTTGTGTTTCTATATGTTGACCAAAGCAATCACACTTGGTGAAATAAGAAGAGATATTATCATTTGTATGGATATACTTTTAATAGATAAGGGGAAATGGTTTAAGGAGATATTCTATTCTTCATTAAAAAACACCATTAATAGAATTTAATGGACTAGGGGAATTTGTTACCCTCTATTTACTTTATGACCAGTTATTTGCACATACATTCAACTGTTCTAATTGAGTTGTAGTTAATTAAGACAAAGACTTTGGATTCAGAAGGACTTAGTTCTGAATCCAGGATTCCCCAGTTTGACAAGTTACTTCCAGTCTGCTGGTATCCTCATTTGCTTAGTGGGAATACTAACTCAACTACTGCTCTGCAGATTAAATAAAATGACTGATATGGGTCTAGGATAGTGCCTATATATACTATGATTTCAGAAAATGTTTTTCTTTTCTCTTTTGTATCTTTAGAAAATACAGAAAATAATGCATACACAGCTCAGGTAAGAAAATAGATAATATAATCAATAATGTAGAATATGAATTTGCAGAACACTGGACTTTAATCTAACAGAAAATTATTTAGACTCTACTGCTTTCTACTTTTTGAGTTATTCAACTATATTCTTCTCAGTCTTAAAAGAAAATGATAAAATAGGCTTTTCTCTGGCTCTCAGGATTAGTGTACAAATTGCATTTTATTTACATGTAAACTTCTCTTCTTTTGGGTATTTAGTATTTTTATGTTTTAAAAAATACATAGACCATATGTGTGAAATTACTACAGACCTATGTAATAGTACCTTTCTACCAAATTTATAGTTATCATAGCCCCTAATGAATGCATAGTGTATTAATTTATTTTAAATTAATTTTAATATTTTTACTATAATCGGAATGCCTTTATGCCTCTAGTGAGTCTAATGTTTCATTAAAAGAAAAATAAAATTGAAAATTAGAAATAACAATTCTCAACACACTAAGATGATTTGAGGAAAGACTCTGAGTTTCAGGATTCAGTCTTCCCCTTTCTCTGTCCTTTTTCCCTCTTATTCTCCCTCTTCTTCCCAAGACTGAAGTTTCGGTTGTTCTCTAATTATTAACTCATTGTACTGGTTTGAGGATTAAACATTCAATTTCTTTTGTGTGTGCATGTATTGTTGGTCTTGAAATTTTATACCTCAACTTACCAAACTTAATAAAACATTAAACTTAAACCATTTCTTTACCATCCTCTAAAAATCAAACAATAAGCTTGAAATATTATAATTAACAACAGAAACCCTAATTATAAATTATTGTTATTTACTCTCCTAGAATGTTCTTAAATTATTATTGTTAACCCTACAAATGAGATATTAGAGTATTTTGTTATACCGATGATGATCTCAAATTTTAGTTAAATATTTCAAGTTCTGCCTTTACCCTTCCTTCTTCCATCTCATCTTTTTCATCTGGGATAGTTGCCCTTTTTAAAAGTTCTTGTTTGTTTGTTTATTTGTTGGTGGTAACATCTCTTACTTATTGTGTGAATATCTCTTTTCCTTCACACTTACTTCTTTTGAGTTCATAAATCTAGAAAAGTTAATTACTTCCTCTCAGCACATTGACTGTGATATGCTGTCTATATAGACAGTAGAAAAAATTTTTAATTATCACTTCCTCGTAGATAAGCCTGTATTTGTTTTTTGGTCTGGCTACTTGTACATCTTCCTTTGTCTTTGACTTTCTGAACTTTCACTTGGCTGTGTGTGTGTGTGTGTGTGTGTGTGTGTGTGTCTTGAGAAGGGTAAATCTCTTATTTTTTTTCTTTCTGCTAATGCTTTCAATTATAATGGATTTTTCCCCTCTAATATTTGGCAACTTTAGATTATGAATTAATATTTAACAGAACGCCATTGGGGGATCCTGAGTAAGTTGGCTTCAGTATGTTTTTCTCCAGAAAAATATTTTAATTTGCTTCTGATTGATGTTAAGGTATGCAACCAGTCTGGAAACATTTTAATTATTTCTAATATCTGGGAGCTCGGATTTAGGGGGAAATTAAATTCAAAACCCAGAAATATGAAACAACAGGCTATGGTTACAAATTTTAAACAGACTATTTTGTTTCACAGACAAAAGGAGCAGAAACAAAGAGTTGTCGCTATTCTATCGTTTGTTTCTTTTTTGTTACAGAGAGAGACCATCTGTTATACCACTTAAAATTGTCCTGGACTTATTTGTGAATCTATAGTTTAGAATCTATTTTTTGTGCCAGTGTAAGCCCTAGACTCCCATTTCTCTTAGGGTTTGTTCATCTCTAATATCCTGGATCCCTTGTACTAACTTGATCTTCAGAATTAAACTGGCCCCAAAGTTTGCATTTAAAAATTTTAATTTTTAACTTTATCTTAATTTTCTCTATCCCTTGAGATTTCATGTATTTTTTGTTGAACTCTGCAGTGAATTTTCATGTGTATTGTTGTGGTTTTCCTGAATCTGAGTGTATTCTGTTAATAGAGGATATATCAGAATTCCTAATCTACCACAACTGCAAGTGATAGTGTTGCAAGTTCCTTTCTAAATTGTATAGCTCTTTTTTAAATGGAAATTTATTGAATATTCGTTTGCAACATTAATATTGTCCTTATGCCCCTAAGATACATTCTTTGTAGAAATTGATTCTTAAAAAACAAAACAAAACAAAAAACAAAAACAAAAACCTCCTATAATTACTTAGTGATTTAAACAAGGTGATACAAGATACAAATTCACCATATCAAATGAATTGAAATTTCTCTATATAGGGTCTGGCAGAGATAACACCCAGACAGAAGTTATGATTTTATTACAAAATCATAACCATACATGCTTATGATTTTGTAATAAAAGATTTGGTATAGATTACCAGCTCATAAAAAAGGGGGCATTATTTGTGCCAGACTGTGTAGTATCAATGAAAAATTGAAAACTATGCAATAGATCAAAAATACTTAGTTATAAATATAACATAACAGGTATAATAACTGACTACTGAGAAATAAAAACACTGACAAAAAAAGAGAGAACCTGAATAAATAGACATAAAATATTGATAGATTTGAAGACCAAACATAGTAATGGTGTCAACTCAACCCAAAATGGTCAATCTGTGGATTTAACAAAAATCTAGTTGAAGTTTTAACAGTATTTTTTTCTCATACAGACAAGTTGATTCTAAAATGATATAGCAAGACACAGAGGCCCTTGAATAATCAAATAATATTGGAAAGGTATAAAGTAAGAGATTTTCACTTTCTGATTGTAAATAATTACTATAGCTATAGTAATCAAAATAGTATAGTATTGACAAAAGGATGGACACATTCATCAGTGGAACCAAAAAGATTGTCCAGAAGTAGACCCACACAAATACAGCCATTTTTTTTACAAAAATGCAAAGGAGAATCCATGGAGGAAGGACAGGCTTTCCAACAAACCATTATGGAACACTTGGGCATCCACATTCAAAGAAAAATTCACACTAATAAACTTTACACCTTATATATAAATTAGGTCTAAATCGATTAGACATATATGTAAACTACGAAATTATAACACTGGAAAAAAAAAGAAATCTTCATGACCTAGGATTTAACTTAGGACATTCTTTTTAAAAAACGAGAAACATTATTTTATAGAACTTAAGGGTGTCCTGGACTACTCATGAATCTGTAGTTCAGAGTCTATTTTTGTACCAGTGTGCCATTTAAAAAGAGAGAAATCATACTTTATAAAAATTAAAAACTTTCATTTTTAAAAGATATTGTTAAGAGAATGAAAAGATAGGCCATAGAAAAAGCAAAAATATTTTCAAGCCACGTAGCTGATAAAGGACTTGTATCTAGAATATATAAAGAAATATCAAAATGCAACTGTAAAAATAAAATTAAAAAAACAGCAAATGATGCACACAGATATTTCATTACAGACTTATGAAAGTGAAACATACGAAAAAATGTTCAAAATCAAAACCATCAGGAAACTGTTCATTAATACCACAAAATATTGCTACACAGATATTAGAATAAAGTTTTCAAAACGCAAAAATAACAAGTGCAAGTGAGGATATGGAGCAACAGGAATTTTTATACATTGCTTGAGGGGATGCAAAATAGTACAGTCATTCTGGAAGGTTGTTGGGTAGCTTTTTCTTAAGTTTAGTATTCATTTACCATATGACTCATGAATCCCATATATTAATATTTACCCCAGAAAAATAAAAAATTATGTTCACACAAAAATATCTACAAGAATGTTTATAGCAGCTCTGTTCTTAATTGCCAAACCAGTAAACAACCCAAATATATTTCAGTGTTGAAATGAATAAGCAAAGTATAGTACATCTATACTCTAGAATACTACTGAGCACTGAAAAGGATAATATTTGTTGCACACATAACACCTTGAACATATCTCAAAAGCCTTATGCTGAGTGAATGAAGCCAATATTAAAAGTTATAAGTTCCATGTTTCCATGTATATGATATTCTCTAAAAATATGAAACATTATTCATGGTACAATAGATCAGTGGTTACTAGGGTGTAGGGGTGTGAAATGGGGGGGTATAAAGGGATAAAATGAGAGGGGATTAGGTTCTGTAGCCTTTTCTCTGTTGGGGGTTACATTAATAAATGCATAAGAAAAAATTCATAGATATGTATGCCACAAATAAAGGTTAATTTTATTTTACTGTATGTTAATTTGAAAGTAAAATTTTATACAATCATAAACTACATAGCAGACCATTTTTTGTAGTGCAAAATGCTCTGAAGAAAAACTGCATAAAAATGCAAAGTTAAGGTTGTCTCTGTTAACTTTCAGAAAAGTTGTAGACAGAAATACAAATTTTCCAAAGAAACAATATTTCACTATTTTTCTTTCAGAAATTAAAAGTTTCAAAATAAAATTTTGATTAGAAATAGGATAAACTAAGGCCAGGTTAGAAAAAAATAACTTCATAAAATACTTACTTAAAAGTTATTAATGACAAGGCAATGCTCAAAACTTCAGGCATCCCCCCCCCGCCCCCGATAGCAATTTTTGAGAGTTAGCAAAATATAGTAAGTTTAAACATATTATCAATTAAACTAATGTACCACCTGCATCTCCTATTCGATTGTTCGGAGTAAATGTCAGAGAGCAATTGCAGCCTCTGTTGTCTATCCTTCTCTCTCTCTCTCTCTCTCTGATAAGGTGCGTGTGTGTGTGTGTGTGTGTGTGCGTGTGTGTGTGTGTGTGTGTGAACGTCCTGTGGAGAATTTAGGAATCACTTATTTGTGTCTGGGCTTCTGAGTGATTCATTGGAAATTGTCTATCTTTGGTTCATACTTACACTTAGGTTCAAAGGACTGTGTTTTCTCACTTTATTATGGTAACCTGTGCAAGACTGATCAAAATTTCTGGAAACAGGAGAATCTCGTTTGTGTCCTGCAATTATTCATAGGGCAGTTATGGCGTTGATGACTTTTTGCCTAGTCTCTGCCCATGTCTGAGCTTGGTTTTTCCTCACTTCCCTGGCCACACCACACGCAGTTCCCGAAAGCCACGGTGCATTTTCGTGTCTCCCTGCTTTGTCCGTGCTCCTTGCTCTGACTAGGATACTTTTGCCTCATTATTCACCTTAATAATTTGTACTGTTTCCTCTGAAGTCTATTCAGAAATTGCTTCCTTTGGTAAATCTGTCCTAATCACACTCTTCTCTTCTCATGATAGATTAGCTGTCTCCTCAATTTGATCACTCACCAGTGTCTTCACAATTCATTGAGTTTGCCTCTATTCTATTACTTATTCATTAAAGTATTTTGATTTTGCCTATTTGCCAAACTAAACAGCACAATGAGAAAATTTTATATTGTCAATTCATGTGTTTTCTACTTCTTTTCTGCTTTTGCCAGCAATATTTACAGAAATTCAACAAATGTTTGATGGGTAAATATAAAAACGAATGGATGAATGAATGAATGAATGGACTCAGCACTTCTCCAGCCATTCTTTCATTACAAAATATCTATAATTTTTTTTTATCTTGTAATATATGAAGAATTTGAAAAATGTTTTATGTACAAAAAGTGGCAAAATAAATGACATCCATTCTCACATAAGAGCGTACAATTGTTTTCATAAACAGTTTAGACAACATTGAATAAACTCACACCCACTCTGCTGTAATATCTCTTCTGTGATTTTAGCAGAATTTCTGAAACCAAAATGAAATTATTCACAAGTTACGACATTGAAAATTGAAAATGCTATAGCCGGTGTATTATTTTGAAAGAAAAATAATGCTGAGACACTTTTATTTAGAATTAAGTGGAAATAGCTTTGCAGCTTCATAGAAATGAAACATACCAAGTGAAAACTCAGTAATCGAGAGAAAGGAAACCTCTTGCATTTAATGATTTTTTTAAGATTTTAATATTTCTATTTAAAATACTTATTTGTGTACTTGAAATCTGTGAAACTATTTCATGTATTTTGAATGGACTTATTGCTAAAAAGAAAATTATATTTCTAAGATTCAACATGATTAATAATCATTTATTAATATCTCAACCATATTCACAGCATCATGTTAGACAATGGAGATACAAATATTTAGAAAGTTTTGATGCCTCTCCTTAAAGTGGGTAGAATGATAAGAGTTATGGACATGCATACTTAAAGCTATTAACACAAGGAAAGGCAAAATTTATTATGTATCAGGTTCTAAGAGTTTCAAGAATTTTACACAATTAAATCTTCAAAATAAGCTGGTGAAGTGAGTAATATTCTTTCTTATATTAAGAAACACATGTATAGAGAGGCGAGGTAACGCTCCCAAGGACACACAGCAAAGGAAGCTGTGATTGACCTTAAGAATCTGTAAGTTAAGTTCTTAAAAACTATGCTATGTAGGTGATTAATTGTGGGTTGAAGTTTTATAACTTTGCAGATAATTATCATTTTAAATGGAGTTCAACTAAAAGACACTCTATGTAAAGGCAATAAAATAGTCCAGCATAGAGATGAGACAACAATTTCAGGAAAAAGTGTGATTGGAAATAGGCAAGAATTTGTCTGTGGTATAGGTTGTAGTATATACTGGGAAAGTAAATTGAAATCAGAATACAGGAGGCTTGAAAGGATAAGTCGTTAGCATACAGTATGAATTCACTTACTGATTCCTCCATCAGTGCTTGGGTGTCTTCTGCGTGCAAATCTATTTTGCAAGTCCTGAGGATAGTGAACAAGAGAGAGAATCCCCGTCCTTGTGGAGATAGCATTCTAAAGAGGGTGGCGGACTATAAACAGATAAATATGTAACATATGCTGGTAGTGACAAGCACTCTGAATTAAAATAAAGCAGGTGTAGGCTCTATCTCAATTTATCCCATGGCGGGACATTCTATCCCAGCTGCATCAAACTGCTAGTCATTTTCCTGTATACCCCCTACAATTTTTAACCTATCTTTCCTGTCTGTCCTAATGGGAATTCTCTTCTCCCTACTGCTTCTAATTATCTGAATCTCTCACTATCGGCTAATTTTTCCCACAGGTGTAATCTCATCCAAAAGTCTTCTTGGCTCTCTCCCCCAGGGCTGGTTAATTGCCCTGAGCTGTTCCATTACTTTATGCTTATTATCACACCTCACCATGCTTCTCACCCCATACCACGTATCTTTTTACATTCCATTTTTCCTTATATTTGTATTGTGTTGTTTCTCCCGTGTCTACCATAGACCCTCATATAGAGGAGACATTCTATAAATGTTTTAACAATGAAAGAATAAATAAGGATATGATGAGAGGCAAAGGAGAGAAATGACGCGTGGACGCTGCCTTTCAAGATCAAAGATAACAGTCTGGTGATGTGGCATCCACAAAAATGAGAAATAACTGACTGCAGAAGAGCTAAATTTCTGTAATTTGACAGGGATTGTGAAGCAAACAAACAAAGGCAACCTCATCGCTATCTGTTGGAAAAAAAACAATAAACCCAAACCATGTGTTTACTCATGGCCCACTGAACTATAAAGTCCGGGAAACACTGAAAAATGACTCTTTTTGGAATGGATACCTCCCAGTCTACTAGCAAATGTAACAAATGCTTAGTAGGGACAGAATCCTAAATTAACACACTGGAAATAAAGTTATATTTTGTTAATTTGTAGGCACTGTAAACATACTCTGAGTGTAGAATGTTTAACATACCAGAATATATAAGTGATTTTGAGATATATTATTTTGTGTACAAATAATATAAATGTGTTATAAATACTATGTGTTGTAAATAATATGAACACCACCACCTTAATTCAAATATTACTAAAAAAACACAATTTATATTATTCTATGATCTCTTTCCTTATTGCTTTTGCCTTAAAAGTAGTTTCTAGATGATCCTAACATTTTTCTTGTTTTATGCTTTATTGTGTTTTTCATTGTTCTGTTTTAAAATATTTATTTTAGTTTAACTTATTTGTTTAAAAAATCTTTACAATCTCTGCTAAGGTGCCAGTGAGTTAGAATAAAAGGCATAAGTTGAAGGGTGTGGTTGGGAATGTGGGAGAGGGAAATTTTATCTCAAAATGCTTTCTTGGGAGCATTCCTTCTATACTGTCCTGTCCCTGCATTCGCTAGGATTAAGTGTAAGATTAGCTAATAATTTATATTAGGACTCTGAGGCGATGACATCATTGATAGAACTGATAAACTGGGATGGGAATGGATACATTGTGGGCGCTGTCTAGAAAGAAGACCTAGTGTGAAGAAAGTATAGAAAGGAGTGGAAACATGAGACCAGCTATTAATATAAACAAATGACTTGAGAGAGCCACGTGTGCTTTCTCTTTAGGAAAGTATTCTTTGTTTACTTGCAGTATCATCTATCACATATACTTGATGTAAGACCTCAGGATATCCAGTCTTATATCACTGAATTTCTGCCATACCTGCTTTCCTGCTGGGAGCAGAAAACCATTTTCTTTGTAATGAATCTGCCTCCATGTTATTGTAAATGGAATCATGTGGCTCTGGCTTCTGTATTTCAGAAGAATCAATGGCATACACAGAATTTCCACCTATAATGGGCTAATCAATGGCATACACAGAATTTCCACCTATAATGGGCTATGCAAATTCATTTGTCTCAACTAGGGAGTGAGACATAAGTAAGAGTCACTGGGCTGATAACATCCCCAGTATGAGACCTATCGTGTTCAGGTTTAGTTCTAAGGTATTTATCCTGTCAGAGCCTTTCCTCTAGGAAATGGAGTGAGGTGAGGGAGGAGGAGGTCACAGTATGATGTGTGGACCTTTCTAAACATTGAAATATATTGTTCCCATCATCTTAATATAATTGTCTAATTTTAATTAAAACCTTCTAGATTGCTGTCTTATAGAAGGGATACCATGGGGGAAAAAATATACCCCTTTGATTTGAAAGCTTAAGATTATGTTTGGTTTAGGTGTATTCTGTTTCACTTTTTAAATACTTGAATAGAGACTTCATTTAAGGTCTTAATTTATTTCTTCCCTTTGTTTCCCATAACTCTGTTCTTCTCATTTTACTCGTGGTTCTTTCCCTCTGCATTCTGGGAGAATATCTCAAATTTGTCCTCTGCAACACTAATTAGATTGAGTATAGGACCCACTCTTCCCTACTGGCATGAACATTTTAATACTGCCGTCTTATCATTTTAATGTTTCTCCATAAATATTTTTGTTTTTTGTAGTAAATGATCACTTTATATTTAAGCAGAATTCTGTTTCTGTTACCATGTATTTGAATACTTCCCCCTCCTTCCCCCTTTCCCTGTGACAACTACTAAACTGTTATCTATGTCCAAATTTTTTTTCTATTTTGATTGTTCATTTATTCTGTTGTTTAGATTCCATGTATAAGTAAAATCATACGGTATTTTCTTTCAGTCTGACTTATTTCACTTAGCATGGTATCTTCCAGTTCTATCCACGTTGTTGCAAAAGGCAAGATTTTATTCTTCTTTGTGGCCAAGTAATACTCCATTGTGTAAATGTACCACAGTTTTTTTATCCAGTCATTTACTGTTTGGCATTTAGGTTGTTTTCGTATCTTGGCTATTGTAAATAATGCTGCAATAAATTGAAAAGAGAAATAAAAAAGACACGAATAAATGCAAACGTATCATGCTCATGGATAGGAAGAATTAATATAGTTAAAATGTCTGTACTACCCAAAGCAATCTATAGATTCAGTGGAATTCCCATCAAAATACCAATGGTGTTCCTCACAGAAATAGAATGTATAATCCTAAAATTTATATTGAGCCATAAAAGACCTAGAATAGCCACAGCACAACCCTGAGGGGGGAAAAAAAAGAACAAAACAAAGTTGGAGGAATTACCCTCTACCTGACATTAAATAATACTACAAAACCACAGTTATTAAAACAGCATAGTATTTATATAAAAACAGACACATAAATCAATGGAACAGAACAGAGAGCTCAAAAATAAATTTTAAAAACCTTAGTCCACAAAGACATATGCACCCCAGTATTCATCACAGCACCATTCACAGTGGTCAAATCACGGAAACAGTCAAAGTGTCCTTTGATAGATGACTGGCTAAAGAAGCTGTGGTACATGTACACATGGAATATTACTCAGCCATAATGAAAAACAAAATAGGGCCATTTATGACAACATGGATGGACCTTAAAACCATCATGCAAAGTGAAATAAGCCAGATAGGAAAAAAAACCAAGAACCATATGATTTCACTCATTTGTGGAACACAAAGCTGAAAGCAACAAAGAAACAAAAGCTCATGGACACAATCAATGGTTTAGTGGTTAGTGGTTATCTGAGTGTATGGAGAAAGGGGTTGGGAGAGGAGGTAGAGGGAGTCAAATATATGGTGATGGAAAGAGAACTGACTCTGGGTGATGAACACATAACACAACATATAGATGATATATTGTAGAATTGTACCCCTGGAACCTATGTATTTTTACTGATCAATGTCACCCCAAGAAAGCTAACAATAAAAAGAAAAAAATAATAAATTTATGTCCATATGGACAATTAATCTATGATGAAGGAAGCAAGAATTTACATAGGGGTAAAGAAAGTCTTTCAACAAATGGTGCTAGGAAAACTGGATGGATACATGCAAAAATAATGAAATTGGACCAACTTCTTATACTATATACAAAATTAAACTAAAAATAGATTAAAGAATCATAAATATTTATTCACATCCCACTTTTAGTGTCCCGTGTTATTTGTTTATCTGGAAGTCTTCTTTATGAATCAGTTTTTGCACTTATTTCAGAGAAATCTGTCATACATTTTATCAAAACTGCAAACATTTAAGATATTTTTTATTATCTATGTTATACTGTGCAAGGCTATATAATCTCAATTAATATTTTTGGACGTCATATTCCCTTTTGTTGCTCTGCCATATTTTCCACTGAGCCCATGTTTCTTTGTATTGTTTTTTTCCCCAACCTTAAGAAATGCAGATTCTCTAAAGTCATTTTGTTACCTAAGATATTTTTCTCCAACTTCTAATGCTCAGTTCTTCGATGTTTTCCACCAAAGGACTAAAGGAGAAACTGTAATCCAGAGCCTTTATGGTTCTAGTCACTTCTAACTCCATCATATTCTGCAGCCTTTACCTGTAGTCACTACCTATCAGTAGGTTCTGCTTTGTTACATGGTAAGAGAGATAAGTGGGCAGCAGATGGTTTCAATGTACAGTCTCCCTGTAGTAAAGTCCTGGGTGCCCTGATTTCTGGTTGGCCTGTTCCTTGGATGCTGGGCTAGAATCAGTCAGTAGCAAAGAAATAAAACAGTTCCTGACCTTTAAGACTAGCAGGTTTGTCCTATTTTTCAATGCCAAAGCATGAATTAATGAACTTTTGATCATTTCTTTCAATTCAATATATACCTCTCATAATTAATGAAAATTTCTTCAAGATTCTACTTTGACAATAGTTTAATCATTAGGTTCTAGATGTTTTCTTTTTCTGTCTTTCTCTCTCTATTTATTTATTTGTGTGTGTGTGTGTGTGTGTGTGTGTGTGTGTGTGTGTGTGTGAGAGAGAGAGAGAGAGAGAGAGAGAGAGAGAATGTATTTTACTATTTCCAGGACACTGTAAGTACAGATATACCTTGGAGAAATTGCAGGTTCAGTTCTAGACCACTGCAATGAAGTGATTACAAATCAGTCTCTTAACTGGTGAAGGGTCTTGCCTTTAATTAAAAAAAAAAGTGCCATCTCTGAAGCAGAATAAAGCAAAGCACAATAAAATAAGGTAAGCCTGTACTTGAGTGACAAGTTAGAGTAAACCACAGAAAGACCAGCCTGTTCAAATGCATTTTTAAATGAAAACTGCAAAGCAACAAATAAATAAGTTTTTTATTATTATTTAAGTTATTGGGATGACATTGACCAGTAAAAATTACATAGGTTCCAGTTGTACAATTCTACAATACACTATGTGTTGTATTATGTGTTCACCACCCAGAGTCAATTCTCTTTCCATCCTCATATACTTGTGTCCCTTCTCCCCCACTAAACAAGTTTTAAAGACGGCTACCTCTGAAATTTTTAATAGGTAAAATATATCTTATAATTCAGACAGAAATGAACATATCTGAGAAAGAAACATGCTCTAAATGCCATATTAAGCAAATAGACACCAAAGATTTTTTGAGGACGTTATCAACATAATGCTCTGGATTTTAGTAACCCAGATATTGATCAGTTTCTCTCTCCATTTCCCTATGCCGATATCCAGTGAGTCCTTCTGTATTTTCAGTAACCATTTAAAGAAAAGGGGGGGTTTCATGTGCCTCACACTTTACAGATTCATGATATAGTCAATCATCTAAAAAATCACATGGATCATTATTGCATTCACATTAATTTATGCTCAATTAACACACTTAGAATCAGTTTTCTGTGGAGTTTAACCAGTTGGCTTTATCAGCTTCTGGCTCTGAAAGATTCATTTTGCTTCTCATCATTGGTAATGTGGCAAGCTACATACTCATTCCTGTTATTAAAGTCTTCAGGGCTTCAGTTTTGGTCGTAAATTGAACAGGGACAGCATGTGGCATGATGGCTGTGACTGGGTTCCTGGCCGAGAGCCACATTGCTACATCCTGGCAGCTGTCCTCCACACAGATGCTGGGATGCACACCTGACAGCAGTGTCACAGCCCTGCTGCACTGGAGGGGTCACTGGTGAGGAGATCACGCTAGCCTCAGGAATGAGCACGGAAAGTACGCTGTGTGCACTGGGTTCTGTGAGCTGTTCCGTGAGGAGTGAGGGAATCAGCAGGCCGTGCATTTGTATAGCACAAATCAGCAGGAATGTGGCTTTTTCTGTGTTCAAACCTCCCAGAAATAATCCTTTAGAAAACACTGACCGTATGTTTAGGGCTCTATTGAGTATGAGAGTACATGCAATCCTTTTTGTCCAAAGTTTGGGAAAAAATTGAATTTATATTAATAATAATTACAATTGAAAGTATTTATTGTGAATTAATTTATATGGACTGCTGTCATATTTATTGAACTAAATAAACATTTTTCCTTAGTATTTTTCAATGTCCTAGTTAAACTAAATCACTTCCTTAGAATTTTTTTTTTAATTAAGGTGTACAAGACATCTCTTTTTAGTTATTTCTTTTTGGTTAATTCAAGCTAAGAGGATTTCAATGAAATATTTTCTTAAAATATATGCTCTTTGAACACATATGAACTAGTTATGAATAGTTAATAATCAGGTAAAAAAGAGCAAGGCTAAAGGCTTTAGCAAAAATTAGTAATGTATGTCTTAATATTCCTTCTGGAGTGTGTTTGTCACCTGTCAATATCTGCTCCAATGTAAAGCAGACACTATTCTAATATATGGTCCTATCAAATATATTCTTTCTGTTATGTTAGAGATATATATTCTAGACCGGAATACTGGAAACCAGGAGGCTATGGAGATGCCAGCAGCAGAATTACTTGTGCTATTCTAGAGAACACTGAATATTTATCAAAAAGATCCTAGAGAAACTGAGACCAGGAGACCTTGCCTTGGGTTCCATGTTCAAGCTCTGATAAGGGAATTTAATACAAAGTAAAAAATAGGAAGAACTACCACTTCATGTATGCTTACCTTAATGCAGGGCATTGTTGTAGGTCCTTCATCCCTCATCGTAATCTCAGTAAATGAGAAAGATAAGAGCTATACAATTCCCATTCCACAGTTGAGTAAGTGGAGGCAAGAAAGGGCAAGTTACATGCTCTGGGTTACAAATTAGTAGTGACTGTGGGTCTCCAGTTGCCCAGTCCAGACGCTGCATATTAGCCATGGTGCTGTGTGGTCTCTGGGAGAAACGAGGCAGGTGCTCTGTGGGAAGCAGAATGGCTAAAGCCAGGTGAAGATGCTTTTGGTTCAGGATGACTTTGGGGGAAATTAGGGCAGAATTACTTACTAGGTCACGCCAAAGAACATGCAACCCATTCATCCCCCTCAATAAAAGAATCTAAAAGGTATATTGTGGCAAAGCATGGCTCTGTAACCGAAAACTAAAAAACTTAGGATATGGTCACCAAATATGCTGACTGCCTTCAATGACTTGCCATGGCTCCTTCACTAAACATAACTGGAAGAATCAACAGAAATGAAACATCAAAGAAATGAAAAAATTATGCTAAAAAAAATCAGTAAACAGAAATGATAAGGGTTAGAGAAAACTGAAGAATCTGGAGGATAAATGTATAAAATAAACTGAAAAAATGGTTAATGTAAAAGCAGTGAAGAGAATAAAGATGATGTCTCTATAGTAACATGACAAGAATGTATTTTAATTCACTAAATCCCAAAATATTTATTGAGTGTTTTCTGTGTGTCAGGTACTCCTAGGGTTATACTAGTAATAAATAAATGAATATATGATCCTTATCTGCAAAGATTTCATAACCTAATGGTAGATTTGCAGAAACATCACTAAATTTGGCAAATAAAGGACAAAGATTTTTGAGAGTTCGAGGAGTTATTCCAAGTATTGATGGTATTTGGAAGAATAAAGATGACGTAGACCTGAATGTAGGTTCTCGCCATCTAGTTGCAAGATTTTTGTTCTTAGGTTAGGACAAAATATGAAGCTCAGCACCAATGTGATATGACATTTCAGAATGGATTAGATGCTTGTAGAGGTAGCATTTTTGCTTCGCTTATGTACATGCAACCAGCAGCACAACATAGTTTATTATACTGGTCTCTTTTTTTAAGCACTAGACTCTCTTCATCTAATGAAGATAAAATGTAATAATTTATTAAGAATGAAGTTGCTAAGATCTAATCAGTAGCTATTTTATACCACAAACCCATTTAATAAGACAATAATATTGTGTTAGCTACAAAAGCATTGAAATCCTGGTTTGTGGATAATAGTTGTAGGCATTAAGGTAGTTCTTGTGTGGGTACAGTGTTGGGAAAATGATGCAATGTAGTCAATAGCAATTTTTCAGTTAATGTTTTTAACTAAGTAGGACATTGTTTTTATTTGCTCCCCTTTAGTGTTGAAGTTTACGTAGAATTACATGTGACCTCACCAAATACTCCCTGTGACTGATGGTATCTATTTCCAACATGTTTGCCTATCCTTTTTATTTATTGTTAGACTTAATTGGGTTGACATTGGCTAACAAGAATTACACAAGTTTCAGGTGTACAATTCTACAGTGCATCATCTGTGTGTTTCATTATGTGTTCACCACCCAGAGTCAGCTCTCTGTCACCGTATGTTTGACTAGCACACCCTCCTCTCCCACTCACTCCCTCCACTCCCACCTCCTCCCTGCTTGCTCTCAGGTAAACACTAAACTGTTGACTGTGTCCATGAGTTTTCGTTTCTTTGTTGCTTTCAGTTTTATATTCCACATATGAGTGAAGTCATATGGATTTTGGTTTTTTTCTACCTGCCTTATTTTGCTTAGCATGATATTCTCAAGGTCCATCCATTTTGTTGCAAATGGCAGTATCTCATCTTTTCTTACAGCTGAGTAATATTCCATTGTGTGTATGTACCACAGCTGCTTTATCCAGTCACCTATCGAAGGACACACTTATTGTTTCCCTGACTTGGCCACCGTGAACAGTGCTGCGATGAGCATTGGTACACATAAATATTTGTGGACTAAGGTTTTCACATGTGGGTATGGGACCAGCCTGTTCCACATCTTCCTCCCTCCTCCTACGCTGGACATGGTTTTTTTGGAGGTCCTTAGTTGTAGGGCTTCAATTCAGCTAGATTTCAGGCATTTCTCACGGATGGCTTTTTCATAGTTTAGTTATAATTTTGATGTGGTCGTGAGAAGAGGTGAGCACAGCATTTACCTAATCCACTATCTTGACCAGATGACTAATATTATCAATATTAGTGCTTCAAATTAAAATTTTTAATTGAATAAATTTAAAAAACTTAGTCAATTAAAATTTTTAATTTGAAGCACTAATATTGATAGTCATCTAATCAAGATGTGAGAGTAGGTAAATGCTGTGCTCACCTCCTCTCAAAACCACATTAAATTACAACTGAACTAGGGAATAGCCATCAGTGAGAACTGCCTGAAGTCTAGGTGACCCAAAGCCCTACAACTAAGGACCTCTAGAAGAAACCACGTCCAGCCTAGGAGGGAGGGGTGTAAATGTGGAATGGGCTGGTCTCAAACCCGAGTGTGACCATTAAAATTTGGGAATAGACCTAATAATAAGGCATTCACTATTTTAGCAATGAAGTTTGTCAGTTGTTTTTCTAGTTAGATTACACCTATATATCTGTTAGAGATCTATAGTGAAGTCAATTTCTTCCAAAGCTCTTCCATTGAGAGCCTATCAGAAAAGCACAGAGAAGAAAAGTGATAGACTGATTATTGTCCTTTGGTTATTTATTCATTTAAAACTAAAAGCAGTTACTATTGCAAACTTGCACTTGCTTTGGACTCCTTGGCCACAGCTTCCAGGTGGGCATCATTTATGGTTATATAATTTTTAGATATAAAGTTTTGTGAGCCAAATACAAGGTCCAGAAGCAGATGGAGGGCAGGAGTTATTGAAACACATGAAGTATAGGGATGAGTAACATTGAAAACCTTTTAAGTCCTCTCTGTATTGCAGATAATGATCCATGCTGGGTTTCTAAGTGTATTAAAGAATGAAGAAAAGTTTAGTGGGGCTTATCAACTAAGAGAAACAAGTTTGGGCATTCAATTAGGTGCTATCTTTAAATGCAAATTGTTGTTAAGGCAGTGATGACCAAAAGGCCATTCCATTTGATGGTGCATTATTGTGATTAATTCTGCAGTCTCAGCAGCCTTTTCATCCATTTTCTTCAACCATCACACAGTGAATAACTTTGAATCGGCCCATTACTTGCTAATTATTGGTGAATTCTCCTTTTATTATTGGTGTTTTTTTTTCCAAAGGAAACTACAGAGTGGAGAGATTTTGCTCTATCAATCTTAGTGCTCTGGATTGTAAACAGAGGATGAAGAGCAAAATGCCAACACTTCAGTGAGTCAAGTGAGCATATAGATTGCCTCATTTGAAGGTCCCCTTTAATGCAGGGAAGAAAGCAGGAGTATCAAAATGAATCAGAAATCCATAGATTAAAAAGTGTGCATGTTTTTGATAAAAATAATAACCAGAATTGAAAAGAAAAGCATCAAAGATACTTTGGATGACAGTGATAGGTGCGTGAGAAAAGGGAACTACAGCACGAATATTGGGGCAGAAAGCTAAGGGTCTCTAATATGTCGTCCTGGTTGGAATCACAAGGCAGATTCCAGCCAGCACATTTAATTAAATCTCCAAAGAATTGCTGTAAAAGGCAAGGGCAGTGTTCCCTCAGAAGTCTTGGTTCTTTCTTCTCCTAATTCCTCTTTGAAACTGGACTTCTTGTTCTCAAAGTGGGAGTAAGGGAAGAGTGGAGGGCCATCACCTCCTGTACACAAACCACCTGCTGGGAATTTGCTCCAGTCGGAGTATTAACAGCCATGTACTCGTCTATACTGCAACTTTTTCTTACCTAGTTTTTCCTTAGTCCCATGAGGAATTGTGCACTACTCTTTCCCATGCTAACCATGGAACGCTCTGTCAATGATCAGGGACCTTTCCTGAATCTTCAGCTTCTTCCTTTGTCATGTAAATACCTCAACTATCTCCTATCTTAATTGTAACTGTAAAAAACACAGGAAACTTACCTGGACTTCATGTTTCCCAATAGTTATATAATATTCATTAATTTGTTCCTTTATTCCACAAACATCTTTTTTTTTTTTTTGAGAACCTGTTTTTTGAGAACCTGTTTTTTGAGAACCTGTTAGGCAGTGTTCCATGGGTTACTGAAATGTAAAGCATTAAACATGCAAGTGGACAAAAATTTATGGGAAATTAAGGACCATAAGGAAGAAAAAAGATATGATAATTGTGAACTGAAAGGCCAATTTTAGATTGGGGAGTCAGTGAAGATTACCTCAAAAGGAATAATATTTAAACAAAGAATTGAATGCTAAGAAAATTGTGCTATGTCCTAATCTGGTCAGAGTGCTATAGAAGCACACTAGTTGTATAATTAGTGTGAAAACCCCCAAACAAGATTTGATATATTTAAAGAACAGATGTAAGTCCAGTGTAAGTGAAAGATGGGTACAATGAGAAATACTAGAAATATCAGAGCAGTGAGCAGGAGGCAGATCACACAGGGTCTTGTAATAGGAAGACATAGAAAGGTTTTAAAGGGGGAAAGGAGTCAAGAGATCTAATTAGGCTTTTTAGCCATTACTTGGATGTTTTGTGGAGATGGATGCCAAGAAAAGAATAGAAGCAAGCAGACCAATTAGGAGATTATAGAGGTGGTTAGGAGACAGGAGATTATATTATATTAAACTAAGGAGGTAATACAGTAAAGTGTAGATAAGTAGAAGGACTTTGAATGCATTTTGGAATTAAAATTGACAAGACATCCTGAAAAGTTACATATAAATGTAATAGAAATCTAGGAGTTAAATATAACTCTTAAACTTTTGACTTGAGTAATTTGGTGTATGGCTGTTGTTGACTGAGATTCAAAAGTATGGATAAGGAATAAGTGAGAGGAAAGAACCCAGAGAGTATATTAAATTTAATGTATCATATTTTGCCATGTATAATGCACACATTTTTCCCTAATTTTGTGAGGGAAAAATAAGAATGTGCATTATACATGGGTAGTACTAATTTCATATTTATATAATGTTTTAAATTCTTTCATTTATGTTTGTTAGTTAAAAGTGTAACACTAAAAATCAATAATTATATCTGTATGCAAAATAATACCCTGGAATATGATAATCATTTTAATATAAAAATATTACACATAGTATTTCTTGTGACTTGTAGTCTGTTCTTGTATTTTATAATTATTTGTTACATAAAATTTCTTGTACCATAATGTTAAAAAATAATTGCTAAAATTCCTTTATAATACAAAACACAAGTACCTAAATATAAACAAGTACATTTAAATTAAAAAACTTAAAATGAAAGACTTTTTTTTTCCTGTAAGTTTGGGCCAAAAACATGGGTGCATGTTATACACAGGAGTATATTATATCCAGCAGAATATGGTAAGTAGATGTATAATTTTGGAGTTTAATTGAGTGGTTAGGATTGGACTTATGAATTCAGAGCAAACATTTGAACTTCAAATCCTTGGAATGTATGAAATTCTGTGGAAAGAAACTACCCACAGCGAAAAATAAAGGAATTCCAAAGCAGGGTATGCTATAGGTTGAATGTTTGTGTCCTCCCCATTTATATGTTGAAGCACTAATGTGATAGTATTTGAAGGTGAATGTTTGAAAAGTAATTATGTTATGAGGGTGGAGCCCTCATGGAAAAATTAGTGCCCTTATAAAACTAGGAAGAGAGTCCTGTCTCTTTGCCTCTCTCTGCGTGTGAGGAGACCAGGAAAAGGGCTCTCACTGGAATTGGACCATGCTGACACTGTGGTCTTGGACTTCCCAGATTCCCAGATTTGTGAGAGTAAATGTTTGGTGTTTATGCTACACGTCTATGGTCTTGTTACAGAGCTCAAGCAGAATGAGACAGAATTACCACATTTACAGACCCAGCAGAGGGAAAAAAGCCAGCAACGCTATTTCACAGTAAACTGAGGAAAAACACAACAAAATGAAAAAAAAAAAATAGAGGCTACAGTGTCATAGAAGCTAGAAGCAGAGAAAGTGCCGATCATGTTTGATGATGCTGAGAGGACACATCACCTGGGGATTAAGGAATGACCATTGCATTTGGGAAGATGGAAGTCATTGGTGGGTAATTATGAGAAAAGCATGGGATGAGCAGAATTATTTGAATGACAGGCAGGGGATCCCAGGTATAGTTGGTATAGGGAATATGGGTAATTGGGAAGGAGATTGAAAACAACTTCTATTCACAACTCTTCTATGAAATTGTGTTGTAAGTATAATTATTTATAATGAATATTTGTAAATTGCTCAGTTTATAAACTTGCTATCTTAATATTATCATCTTCGATAGAATTTGTTGCAGTCACTTCCACCAGGACAGTAAAATAGCTCCTGCTAAGATTTTCAAATGGTCTTCAAATGTATTACTTTCATAAAGCTAAATTACCAGATTTTTATCAAATTGGATTCATTAGGCCTAATTTAGCTTCTTGAATATGGAGAAAATTAATAGTTCAAGCCACAAATGAGGGAAAAACTGGCAAAGAAAATATTTCATTATGAATTAGCTATGATATAAAAGCCATTTCCCCCTGAATTTAATGGCAATAGTTAAACTACCAGATGGTAGTTAAGAAATGCTATTTCACTATCGATTCATTCAATAATAATTTTGACTATAAAAGTTGAATTTTTATTCATTTCCACTCTAATTAGAAATTTAGAAGAAGGATTGAGTTAACCTGAAATGCCTATGTACTCCAAAAATGTTAACCGCTAAAGAGTCAAAATCTAAAGTAATATACAATAAAGACACACTCTATGCTCAACAGTACCGTTCTGAGCTTCTGCAAAACCCATGAAACATTGTACAGTTCAATTGGGAATGCTGTATGAAATCTGCCACCTATTCTTACTATTGCTGCTATCTTCATTTTTCCAGGATTTGTTAGCATTTGGCCACATTTTAATAAACTTGAGAAGAGAGAATTTTGGCCATCCAGCAACTATTGACTGATGTAAGTCATTGCCAGTTAGAATAAAATTTGACTTAGCTTACATAGTTTCTCTTTGAAAAGAAACTTGTAGATCTCTGCACTGAGTCCATTTTTATCATAGCAAACCCAGAATTTCAATTATAGATTCTGTTTTTTTCCTATAGGATGGAATCCACGTTAATTACTGCTATCTCTCTTTAAATGAAAAGGTCAGTATTAGAATTAAATAAGCATTTCAGAGCCCATCAAAGTTTAAAGGAATTTTTAAACATATTTTTGATAGTGATATAACAAAATATTAAATTAAGCCACTATCTTCAGTAAATGCTTAATCAGTATTCTAAGGAAAGAAACTTTCTGAACTATAACATGATTTTTAAATTTAATTTAATAAGCTAATGTATGTGGTCCATGTTCTTTAGGCAGAAACAGTTGAAAGACTGAGCTCCTTTTTAGTGGTGTTTCAAATGTGCATTAATATAATTCTAGTTAGTTGGGTTAGCATATTTTATAATATGTTTTATAAAATAGTATTAGACTATTATTTAAAAGAAATATGTACTTGTGAATGATTGTGAAGCTTACGTGTGTCTTTTGCATGACAAGAACTGTGAAAACATAATGAAGTAAATTTTAACTTAAATGGCATGTATTAAATTAACACTGTACCACTATTAATTCTTTTTATACTAGTGAAGGGATGCAAGTTCTTTTCCACCAATTATGTTTGCATTCTCTTCTTTTGAAAAAAGAAACTTATAGGATAAAAAGAGTTCATTTACCTAGCACTAGCAAAGCCAAACTCTAAACACAGAGAATTGAAGTGGAGAAATACTTGCTGTTTACATTGATGAATGGCACCATCAAGGAGAACTGGAGGATAATACTCAAAACCAAAACCCCCTGTTGGTATGTAGGTTACAGTATATAGGGCAAAAGTCACAAGACACTGTAGGTTGTGGGCTCGGGGTCATTTGGGAGCTGACTGGTCAGAGATGAGGTAAGTAAGGGTAATGAATCATTTCTTCAGGTCTTGAGGACAGTTCTGAGGTCTTTTCTGGAGTTTCTCTGTCCATTCTCATAGGAAAGTAGCCAGAGGGTTGTTCCACCTTAGGGCTTACTTAAGTGCTAAAACTTAACTTAGGTCAAGAGGTTATCATTAGCCTCCTAGAGGTCTGGACCTTGTGATGGTTAGTCACATCCTGGCTACCATCTTCTGCCTAGTGGTTGCTAAACATTCTGGCGAATTGCTAGGTCTCTTGAGAAGTATACAGGGGCCAGCAGAAGTAATGCCCTTTAAAGTAGCTAATATGTTGTTATGTTATGAAATTACATGCTTATGATTTTGTAATAAAAGATTGGGTATAGATTACCAGCTCCTATAAAAGGGCATTACTTCTGCCAGGCCCTGTATATGGGAGAGAGAGACGTGATTTCTTGAGCTAAATTTAAAACTAAATGTAATCAAAATAATAAGGATCCTCAGTTTCAAAGCTTAAGACCAACTAGAACTTGGCTTTCAGAATACTTAATAAAAAAATGTGTTTTATTAACAATCAAAATACTGGTTTTTTAATTGAAAAAAGTGTCTGATGTCGATTGGGATATTTTAATAAACAGTTGAAATTTTGCCTTTGTGCACAATAGTTTAAAAGTTTCAATCTAAGGGGTCTTAAATCAATAATTTGCTTAGAATTAAGATGGCAGGATAGATCATAAAGAAACTGGATCTAAGAAAATAAAACAGCCTTTACATTAAGTCTAATTGAAAATGTTAAATCATTCACAGCAAATAAACAAACTCAAACATCAGAACACAGAAAAATAGATATATGACATAAGACTTAAGTAAGGTCTTAAAACAAAAATACTATTTTATAAATACCAGGCTTACAAATAATGGAAGAATTATAATAAAACCAGCAACAAATATCATCAAGTACGTTATAAAAATACATAAAAAAGAATAGTAACCATCTCTAGGTGTGACTTAATATAGTGCAGGATGTAACTAGCAAAGATGTAACTTGCTATTTACCTGCTCTGCCCACCCACTCAAGCCTCCAGAATTCTGATCATGTTTCTCATTTGGATTTACCTCATTCAATCTTATCATTGGTATAAGAGAGGATACTTTAACTCAGAATTTTATAAAGACAATACAAAGAAATAATTTAAAAATGAGCCCATGTCATGAAATAAGAACTAGAGAGCTCTATTATGCATTAAAAATCTATAATGCATTACAAATAATATGCAAGATTAGAGTTCACATCCAATCTCTAATCATTACAGAACTAGTAGAATGCTTAGCAACTTCAGAGAAAGTGAATTGTAAGAAAACACAGAGTAAAATTTTAGAGGTTTCAACACACCAAAAAAGTGCTACTTCTTTCTCACCCTTGAGTCCAATTTAAATCGTGTTAATGTAAAGTGTAGGGGCAGGATGGGGAGGAGGGCTCAGCTCTCTGCATTCATTCAAGGACCCATCTAGTGGCTCTTTAATCCATCCTGCAACCCGTGGCCCAACACAAATTTGTCAACTTTCTTAAAACATTACGAGAATTATGCATGGACTTGTTTTTCCTTTTAGCTTATCAGCTGTCATTAGCATTTATTAGTGTATTTTATGTGTGACCCAAGACAATTCTTTCATTGTGGTCCAGGGAAGCCAAAAGATTGGATGCCCATGCTCTAAGGCAGCAGTTCTCAACCTGTGGGTCATGACCCCTTTGGGGGTCGAACGACCCTTTCACAGGGGTCGCCTAAGACCATCAGAAATCACAGATCAGATATTTACATTACGATTCATAACAGTAGCAAAATGACAGTTATGAAGTAGCAATGAAAATAATTTTATGGGGGTCACCACAACTTGAGGAACTGTATTAAAGGGTCACGGCATTAGGAAGGTTGAGAACCTCTGCTCTAAGGCCTCATAGTTCTCTACTGTATTTTCTGGATGCAGCCAACTGGCAGTAAGAAAATGGAGTGCATATTTTCACCCAATTGCATTGGGTAGAATTCACTCCTGCAGCCTTAGGCAACTGCATGAAAACCTGGGAAATGCAGGCTGGCTGTGTACCCACGAGGAAAAGAGTTTGATAGACCCAGGGCATTATCTGTGCCATTAAAGATTTACAGCTTAAATTAAATATGTGTGTCATGATTTATTTCTCTTTCTCATGCAGATATCATTTTCACATCCTCTTATGTGTGAATAAATGCTATCTACCATTCTTTGTTAAGATCTTACACATCCACATACTTTTGTGTGTCTCTCCTATTACTATCTTATTTCTGACCCTTACTCTTTCTTTTCAAAATTGATGAACCATCTGCATAACTGATAATATTCCTCTGACTATCTCTTAGGGATCTTCATATAGATTCCCAGGTAATCTTTTGAAAAGTGCGTGTGATCCTTTCACTTCCTACTTAAATCTTTAAATAATTACCATTCCGTACTGCAGAAGTCCAACCTAATGAGCAGAGATTATAATGACCTAAATACGTAGCACATGTGACAGAAATGGAACGTTGTTACTATTCGAGGCTTCCATATGAATGTAGAAAATTCTTCATTCTGGTTATACCATGTCCTGGATGTTGACACTTGGCAGATTTTTCTGAAGCCAAAGCTTTTATCTTTTTTCTACTCGGATAAATAGTAAGTTTATGTAAATCATCCATATTTTTGCTTGTTCTTCAAAGAATGATACCTATTTGATAAAAAGATTCACTTTAGATAATAATATTGTTGAAACAGACTTTAGCTACTTGAATAATGCTTAAATATTGAATTATGATTTTTAGGATATAATATTTATAATAGATAACAAAACGAAAATATCTACATATTTTAATATTGTACTTCTGTGTGTGTATGCCTACACAGATCAAATACTACGATCTTTCTCATCAGATCTTTCTGGAAATTAATGCCACCTGTATGCATTCTGTCTTGCTTGAATTCAAGATCTTTCTCCTACTCCTGTGACATTGCAGGATTCCATTGCCTCTAGGCTATTACCGATTCTGTGCCAAGTGACAAGCACACATGCTACCACTCCAGTTCTACGGTGGGAGGATACACTGCTTTCTCATGTATTATGTTGCCCTAAGTGTAGACCTCTTTCGGGCCATTGGTTTATCATTCCAACAGTCCAAAAGAGGTCAGTTTGACATTTTTTATTCAAATGTAATGAAATTTAGTCCTTTGGATAATATTGTGACACTAAATTACCTGCCAAATCTTGTACCTTCTCAGATCCATTTTAGAGATTTTTCTGTCAGTGATTCTTTCTCACTCTGGGATTGCCTTTAATTAAAAGCAGATGGCTCATCTTCCATATCTCCAGCCTCAATTAAACAAACAAACACACAAGCAAACTTATCCCTGACTTCCCAGGAGAAAATGTTTCTATTGCCCAGTTTCCTGAGTCATTTAATGCTTCAGAATTGACACAGTTCCCAAAATGATTCTGCAAATGGAATTTTTTTTCCAGAGGAAACTTCTATCCACAAAGCTGTGGCTTGGCCTCAGTAAGACATTCACATGGGTAATGCATGCATTCATTCATGCATTATCATCAGTGTGTCATGCACCAACTGTGAACCAGGCATGGGTAATAATCTAAATGAAGAAAACAGTCTCCGCTCTCATTGAATTTGTTTTCTAGGAGTAAGAAATGATAATAAATAAAAAATATTTGATGCAACAGATCTAGGTAAGTAATAAGAGAAAAATTATATGAGATAAGTAGCTTGTGATTAATGGTTCACACTCAGTAGAGTCAAAAAGTACAATACCAAAATGTAGGTTGCAAATTTCAAAGGAACAAGAAATTGTATGTGGGACACCAAATGGGATTATTTGCTCCAATTCTTTTCATCACATATCAGAGGAACACCACCAAAACAAACAAACAAACAAACAAACAAAACTTGCAGCATAATCTCTCCCCTCTCCGTTTATGTCCTCTGAATCTGGGTTATCCAGGCATTTGTAAAATTATGAGTATGGCACAGCTATAAGGACTCACAGTATTCACTGTGGATTTCAAGCCTCTCTATTAGTCATCGATTATCACATTTTTAAGTGTTATTTACCAATCGTGTTTTATTTTCCTTTACTTCCTAATAGACCTATTTATTTCTAAAACACATATTTTACACAATGAAAGAATATATAACAAAGTTATAAATTATCAAAACCATGTGGGATTTAGCTAGATGCGAAGTGGCAATTTAGTTGATATTTTCCTTTTTAGAACTTATTTTGGCAGATACTAATATAATCCTTTCTATGTAATATTCATATTTTATGAAAAATTTGAGAATAATTTACTTAATCAGAAATTATATTTTTTCTATAAATAAAATGTTAATGTCTGTCCATTCTTTGTTGATATTTACTATCTCCTAGGAATTTATGCTAAAATTTACTATGGAACAGTGGAAAAAAGATTTGAATATGAATAATTTTACTTTAAAATTAACTTTCTTATAAAATATGTATCCTGAAAATGTATATAAAAATTTGACATTGTCCCTCTTATGTTACTATTAATATATGCCCTAATTATTACCATAGGCATTTTAAAGTTCATCTAGTAATTTTGTCTTAATATATTATTATTGCCCCTTCAATCTTTTTTGTTTTACTGGTATCATCTCATTTTTTCTTTATTAAAACAAATTTATTATGAGAACATAAATTTATTTGCACTGGTATGTCTCAATATTGAAAGAAGCTAGGACCACCATCATTAATGGCTTCGAGCACTATTATGTACATTTGTTAGATAGAGTGAGTATGTGAATAGTGAGTGACTTTAAATAGCCATCCTCTCCGTTCCAAGTCTTGTTTTAATATTTGCTAAGTAGAAATACTACTTCCAAGGCAGTACCTAGGGGATAGATGTCTATTTCAAAAGATCTTATCACTTGACTTCCATTGGAAGAAGAATACATTCTGGTGTTGTATTGTCTATGATAATCAAAAGGCTGGACAGGGCAAAATAGAATTAATGGGACTTATGATAAAAGTGTCTCTTCCTCCCTCCACCCGCTTTTCTTTTTCACCATAGGTACCTCATCTTTTACATGGTGTTTGGAGAGTATCTAAGATTGACGTTCTTTATCTTATCAATAAAACCTTTACAAATTAGATTTTCAATTGAAAAACCTAACCAGGGTTGTTAATTTTGTTGCTGTTGTAACAAACCCTTTTTCTTTAACATTACTTGAGTGTTAACACTAAACGACAAGTTAAACTTTTTTTTTAATGTAGTTTTAGTCTGTGTCACTTTCTCTCTTTTTCAAGGCTCTTTCACCCTGAAATAATACACCTTGGCAAACATCAGAGAACAACCAACAGAAGTGTTCATCAAGAGAGAGTGACAGCACGTCATCATTTCTTTGATGTGTGTCCTACCTCTCCACAGTAACTACCGAGGCTGTATTTTTTCACATATAACATGTACATATGTTTTCAAATTGTAGATGGACTCATTACCAAATTCTATGGGTAGAAAATGGGAAGCTTTAAGTAAGCTCAGAGAATTCCCCAGACCCTCCATGCCACAAAACATTGCATTCAATTAGCTTTGAGAGAGCATTTAATATACAGAAAATATAAGAGTATAATGTGTTCCCTGTACTTAAAGGACTTACAAGTAGCAGAAGAAACTAAATATGAATTAGATAGCAGTATGAAACAATGTATAATCAAATTTCAGAAAAGGTTTTACATTCAAGATATAAAACAATTCATAACCAGTACAAAACAGAAAATAACCCAATGTTAACTGCACTGCTAATGAAAGGGACACAAATTTGAACAACATGATTTTTTGGATCCAATTAGCATACTTTTTGTTGCAGAGGGCATAATCAGAGAGATCTCAAATACCCACTGGATTGCAAAGCAATCTGGTAATTCATATCAATGGCACTGAAAAAGGGCATACCACTAGATCTTGTAATTATATTCTAGGTGTTCTGCCCAGCTTGAGGGAAGAATTAGAGGTTAAAAAAAGGTTTATGAGCAAAGATCTTCACGTTAGTATTATTCACAATGACAAAGTTCTGAGGCAAGTATTTTCAGGTTGGGAAATTATTAAATTTTGGGCTTATCTACAAATATAATAATTTGTAAGCACTAATATGGTTTTAAACACTAATCATCTGGAGAAAAATCTCTTGGTTAATTAACTGCAGAAAAAAAGTATAAAATTCTATATATTACATATATAATGCCAGTAGTTTGTACACATTAATCATAGAAAAATGCCTACACTCAAATATATCAAATTTTAATAGTTTTACCTTGGCTATACTATACAGGCTTGTGTGTATGTGTGTGTGATTCTTTATAAGTTTTTACCTCTTGACATTTGCAAATCTACTTTGTGCATACTTATCAGAGAAAATATGTAAGAAGATATGTTACAATTACTAGCTCTGATATGATTTAGGTCTCTGTTTTTGATTTACATTTAAGGGACATTTCAAGAACTCCTACCACATTAAAAGTTCTATCTCTAAAGCAGTATGAAGAAAAGGTATTCATTTACATTGTTTTAATAACTTGTGAATAATCTTTTAAATTCAAATGGCTGATATTTCAAAGTTAAGAAATGAAGGCATCTTTCAAATGGTGATTTATAGTAGTATACCTGGCATAAGTGTGGAGAAAAATGTATCATGTCAGAAAATATTAATAATTGAAACTGTGGTTAAAAGGTTCCTGAGAACAACCTTTTTTTATCTGTGGCTTAAATAAATACTTTCTTCATTTCAAAGGCAGCTCTAACTGTACCACATAGCTCAAGTGATCAGTAAAAGGAGACAACTGACTTTTTCAAGGAGTCTTGATTTTATGTGATTTGATCAATTCACAGGATATAAATTCTGCTGCCAGAGCTAAATATGTGCACAGCCTTATCTGAATTCTTGTATTCCAGGCATCTAGTAAAATATGTTCATGTCACTTAGCTTCTTTCAAGTAATGTTTATCATCATCTCCCTGATTGCCTCATATAAGTTTACAACCAGTCTCCTAGGTGTACTAGTACATTGCAGCTCTCCCACGGATATCATAAACAGCAACATTTTTGGCAATGAATGTCAGAATGAAGCTAGCCTAAGAGTATATTATTCATCTTCATGTCTTGTTGCCAACATACCCAATGAAGAGCTCATTCCAAACCCCATACTCAAGCCTTAATGTATAAAGTTTGCATTCATTGCACAAGGAATGCATTTTAGAGGTCCAGTCAATTATAAAGACAAAATGACTGTTATTGAAACAGCACCATTGTCTCAGTTGTTTCTTATTTTCCTTAAGATTTTCCTCACTGTGGAAATATTTGAAAGCATAGGATTTTAAGGACTTAAAGGTCCTCAAGGACTTTAAAAATGCTAATCTAAACCTTTTAATTGTCAAACTAAGAAACTTCAGAGTAAAGATATTTGTCTGAAATTACACTGGCAGCTGGTGATGTATTAAATATTTAGGTAGAACTTAAGTATTTTGATTTCTAGTCCAGGGCTAATTTTATCTTACCAGGCTAACTCTCCAAGTAACTTATTTCCCAAATGAGTCTTTAGAGCAACCACATTTCATTACATGTAAAAAATCGGTGATTTTACTCTTCCACCTGTTCTCCTTCCTTCTTTCTTCATTTCCTTCTCTCCCCACCCCTCCCTTCATCTATTCCTCTGCGCCTCCCTCTCCCTTCTCTCCCCTGCCCCACAGACCTTTCTGCCTCCCTTTGTTTTTTTTTCTTTTCTTCCTGCCTTCCTTCCTCCCTCCCCACTTCACCTCCTCTTTATTCCCTCCTTCCTTCTTTCTCCTTCTCTCCCTCCTTCTTTTCGTCTTGAAATGGGAGCAGCCGAATGAGATTCTGTGCCCAACAGTGCATACCGAGTCGGTGCGAGCTGGCACCAGGCCTTTGCAGTGCGGATAGGCAGGCTATGTTATTGAAAATGGCACCACCCGGGCGAATGAGGAGCCAGTGCTCAAATCAGAACTCCTGAATGGCTTGTAGGCAGGTTTTATAGAGCAAAAATCGTAAGGGCTTTGGGGTTCTGGGTTGTGCTGACTGGTCACTGATTAGGTCAACAGTTAATTCTTATCTTCTAATTATCTGCTTCCCTCCTGGCATCAACTTGTCCGGTTTTGGCAAGATTGTGGTGAGGTGGTCATTTAGTTTTGTGAGCTGTAAAATATCCTAATTACATGTGGCAGTAGGTTATCTTGGAGTGCAGAGGCGGCAGCTCTACATCTTGTGACTCTTGCTTATTATATGCTGTTATCATTTCTGCTGTCTTGGTTACTTCTTTTTCTAGCAATCTATCTAACACGTCCTGGACTAAGCAATTTCCATGCGCATTGTGGGTAACAAGGTGTTACATTCCTTCCTTCTAGTAATTGTTCGTTTAAACTAGGTTACAAACTCATTTTGTATTAAAGATAATTTTCTGAGGGTATTAATTCTTTCTCTTCACTACCTCCTTCCCTCGATTCCCTCCTTCATGATCTGTTTTGCCTCAGTATCTAAGCAGTAGTGTTACTTCTTTGTATGCACTGACATTACATATGACATTGGTACGTTAATCGTCTGTACTCTTTTTCCTTGCCCAAGTACTAATTTTTTGGAAGGATACATACTAGAGGTGGTTATTATTTACTGTCCTCCAATTCTTTGGCTCATCTGCTTAAATCTAGTCTTTAATCAAAGGGCTAAAAAGGTCAGAATTAAATATTTTTACAATGTGATTAATAGTAATATTTGGGGGGGAATTTTCTAGATTATTATAGAAACAACTCCTTTCTCCAAGAATACACTTTTCAGGATAACATCTGTTTTGCATTAACTTTGATGTTTGTAATCATTATGTAATAGTTTATGAATTATTGAGGGCTTGCCATACTCTAGAAACTGCAGACTAATAATATATTGGTATATATTAAAACAAAGAACTCTCCAGCATGCTGATGTCTGCTAATCAATACAAAAAGCATCACTAATAATATGATGGCCTATTTGAAGAAAACTGTTCTAGGTAAAACTATTAGGTAGCACTATTCTGTTTTCTTTTTAACATGTACATGAATGCAAATGTTAAGTACCTCCCTAGGGAGTTCTCTGGTGGTGTAGCTGCTAGGCTTCAGCGCCCTCAATGCTACAAACTGGGTTTGATTTCCAGCCAGGGAACTACCAAAAAAAAAAAGTACCTCCCTAACTGTATGAGTTCTGTGTTAGGATGGTAGATGAACACAAATATGAGTAAGATAATAGTGGTCTTATAAAGAAGTATAATTAGGAATTATGAATTAAAGAATAATGTGATAAAAAGAAATATTAGTGTTTGGTGAGGGGGCAATGTGAATACAAGTTACTTTCTTACCATAGATATTAAGTAATAATATATATAATTACATCTTAAGTGGGTGACTGGATATCTATAATGTTTGATCCATTTGCATATATGTGGAATACTTTATTTAATGGATTTTACCAGCCTGTTTTAGAAATGGCCAGACCATTTGCAAGTGAGCAAGTACAAAAAGAGTAGATTTGATTGGTTAGGGAAAAAATGTGGGGGGCAGGGGAAGAGGAGTTTGTTGGGAAGAAAGAACCTTTCATTCAATAGAAAATAATGGAATGGCTCCTTATTCTCTATATGCAAAATGATAATGATAAATACTCTCAGGGACTGAGGAAATTTTGGCCTAATGACTGAACATATATAGCATTTTAGAGAACTTTTACTTCTGTTGTGTGATCATTATCCTGACTTCTCAGAGTAGGAATCATCTTAATAAATAATAAGAACACTAAAGCCCAAGGAGACCAGGAGCTTACCGAGCTGGGGAAAGCACAGTCGACTGGCCTGCAGCAGATTCTAGCACCTGAAGCTCCCTTCAGTCATCACTGGACCAGAAGTGGGTTCTAAAATGTGAAGATAGAGTCTTATATAAACACTTAGAAAAACAAGAATAATCAGGAATTATGAATTTAAAAAATCACTTGCAATAAAAATAAATATTAGTATTTGGTACTAATATGTTGTTTGGTATTAATATATGCCAATGTATTTGGTACTAATATATACTAATATATGATTTATCATTATGACATTATTGAAATTATATTTATGAAATTAGAGAATGTCATAGAGAAATTCTAAGGTCATAATAGTGAATAATTGTAAAATATAAAAATATGTCAGTAACCACAAGTATTTTTTCATAAAAATATTTTTGTTAGACTTATTGGTTATCAAGAGTTACATAGGTTCCAGGTGTACAATTCTACAGTTCATTGTCTATTTGTTGCACAAGTATATTTTTAAAATGTCCTCTCAGTGCCTGTAGGGTGGTACAGTCTGAGTCCTTTGTGAATTACTGTGGTGTTTGGCAGGGTTAGGGAATGATGGATGGCTTTGTGTCTGTGTATTACTTTCCAATGTTTTTGAAAAGTTATGTGGCAAATATTTTATCATTCTTATGGGGAAAATATTAATTTAAGAAGTTAAACTTACATGGAATAAAAAGATGCAAGCTGAGAACCAAAAATTTTAATTTATTGTATGAATGTAAAGTTACTATATTAGTCACTTGAATATTCTTTTTTGGTGTCATGCCTATTAAATTGTTTTTGCTGAACTTTATTGGATTTTCTACCATTTCTTGTTTTAGATATCAATTATATTGTTATTACTTCTTCGTGGTGTCTTTTAGTGAACAGATATTCTTAGTTTCAATGAGGTCTAATTCATCATACTTTTCCTTTATGGACAGTGTTTCAAAGAGTATCCTTGCCCATCCTAAGACCTCCTGTGCTATTTTCTAAATGGTTTTTTGTATTACACACTTCTTTCTACTGTTCCGTATAGAATCCGTTTTCTGTGCCTTGTAAATAATAGGTCAAGATTCTTTTATATTTTCCATGAGGATATTAAATTGGTCCTATACCACTTACCATGTGTGTATTATTTTCTCATCTCATTCCAGTGGCATGGTCATTTCAAATCAAATGACTAAATATTTGTGGATCTCTATACTCTATTCTGTTTCATTGATTTATTTATTTATAATCTTGCACCAAAAACATGCTGTTTTGACTACTATTGTTTCGTAATAAATCTTTATAGCAGATGTGTAACTTATCCAACTTTATTCTATTGATAACTAAAGACTGTCTTCACTATCTTTAGTTCTTTGCATTTCAAAAATGATAGACTTAATTTGCTTAATTTTTACAACAAAAATTAACAAGCAAAAACATCTCTGGCTTTGATTAGGAATGCATTAAATCTGTAGATTAATTTAGCAAGAAATGACTTAACAGTACTAAGTTTTCCATTCATGAAGCATATCTCTTTAATTTTTAAAGTTGTCTTTAATTACTCTGTGAAGTTTTCTATTTATATAGTTTGCATGTTATATTTTAATGAAAAGGATAAAAAATCAATAAAGTTATAATATGTATTTATTATATAATAGTAGCTAATAAGAGTAAATACTAAACATCTACAATGTGTCTGACCCTGTGTTTTTGTTTACTTTTAACATATTATTTTATTTTCACCAGGAGGTTATAAGTAAATCCTTTAATCATTCCTATTATACTCCCATATAAATCAGAGATTAGATAGGTTATATGACCTGTGATAGTGACAAGACCCTAATGTAGGCCTGCCTAATGGGAAAGCCATGATTTTAAAACCTACACCATATTATTTCCAGTAGACTCTTCATCTGTAGTTTATAATGTGGACTGCAACAATGGTTAGATTTTTACACTTATATTCTCTGTTTGTTGCTAATTTAATTGATGAAAATTGATAAACTTTTTGATGAAAATGTACTTGGAGAGAGAGTATGATATGACAGGGGACACTAATTTAAGTATAAAGTATTCTAGCCCTGCCTTACCCAGTTACCACATGTCTGGATGTGCATCTGAACTTACATTGTTTTCTCCTTAGGTTCTCCATGTGCAGCATGGGAATGATAATTCCTAAGCTACATTCATTAGCAACTATCGAGACTTTTAAATTCTGTGTTTAAGGTGAAAGAACTTCAATAGCTCTTTATAAGTTATAGTATTGAAAACCTATTTCTTTATTACATAGTATTTTTTTGTCCCAGATTCAGTACGTCTTTTATCAATCTATTATGGTATAGAAGGAAACAATACTATATTTTTGCTTCCTTTGTGTTTTCTATTAGATAGGAAAACCATATATCCTGGTTAGCCTACGGCAGTTCAGGTTAATTCTTATTGCCCCAGTGTAATGTTTAAAGGATCTCCTGTAAGGCTCATTAGAAAAAGAAGAATAAAAAAATTATAATGACATCTTACTATTAGGTAATGGTTTGCCTTTTTATTTTTTAATTCAAGTAAGACTAAAATTTATCATTTAAATTTGCCTTTTTCAGTATAATGTTGTTTGAACAACCTTCAAAAATATGCTTCCAAATTTTTTAATTAACTTAGCACTTCACATGTTATCTTTCAACAAGATTATAATTTTTTTCAGTAGCATAAAAATGTAGCTCATATGTGTATTTAAAACACCAGATTTACCATTTTCTATATACCATACATGCCAAAATGCAGGGTCTGGCAGAAGTAATGCCGGACCACATATATGAATATCTCGCATGAGACAGACAGCACTTTGAACAATTCACCTAAGATGTTATATAGTGTGCTTGAGTGTGATATTGCTATGTTACAGAATTATAGGCTTAGGATTTTGTAATACCAGATGTGGTAGATTTTGTAATAAAATTTGTAATAAGATTTGGTATAGATTACCAGCTTATAATGTAGAGGGCGTTACTTGTGTTGGACCCTATACGTGCTATTATTTTTCTTGCATGTATTGTTTTGTTTTGCTTTTTAAAACCTAGCTTACCAAACTTAAATTTTAAAATACCAAACAGAAGTACTTTAAGATGATTTGTTTTTACTTTTTAAACTATAGTTGACATTCAATATATTAGTTTCAAGTGCATAGCATAGTGGTTAGACATTTATATAATTTATGAAGGAATTCCCTTGATAAGTCTAGAACCCACCTGACACCATACGTCATTATTCTAATATTACTGACTGTTATTCTCTGTGCTGTATTTTACATTTCCATGACTATTTAGTCAATTCATACTTCTTAATTTCTTCACATTTTTCATCCAGCCCTCCAATCTCATTCCTGTCTGGCAACCATTAAAATGTTCTCTGTATCTATGAGTTTGTTTCTGTTTTGTTTATTTTGTTTTTCAGATTCCACATGTAAGTGAAATCACATGGTTTTTATCTTTTCCTGTCTTACTCATTTTATTTAGCATAATACCCTCTAGGCCTATCCATGTTGTTACAATGGCGAGATTTCAATCATTTTTATGGCTCAGTAATATTTGTTTGTATATATGTATCATTTCTTCTTTACCCAATTACCTATTTGTGGACACTTAAGTTGCCTCTATATCTTGGATTCTGTGCATAGTGATTCAATGAATGTAGGGATGCATTTGTCTTTTCAAATTAGTGTTTTGGGTTTCTTTAGATAAATACCCAGAAGTGAGATTGCTTGGTCAGAGGTTAGCTCTATTTTCAATATTTTGAGAAACCTCCATAATGTTTTCCATAGTGGCTGCACCAATTTTCAATTCTACCAACACTGCATTAGGTTTCCTTTTTTCCACTTCTTTTCCAACACTTACTTGTTGATTTATTAATGTTGGCCATTCTGACAAGCATGAGGTGATATCTTATGTGTTTTTAATTTGCATTTCCCTCTATGATGCCGAATATCTTTTCTACGTCTGTTGGCCATCTATACAGAAGTACTCTTGATGTAATGAACAGTATTCTTGATATACTGAAAAAATACAATATTGTGCCAGTTACTTGGCCATACTAAGTCACCTATCAATTGTACCCAATCTGGATTGAGAGAAAGGTATGATTGGTTAATTTCAGTGTTCTATAATGCTGGCTCCCTTGGTAGACTTGCTTAGCATTCCCATAACTGCCCATCCTATGGTGACCTTAAAGGGTAAACAGGTGTAGGAAAAGAATGAGATAAAACCTGGGAAGAAACTCGGGACTCAATGGAAACATATCGACAATTCATAAGAGAGAGGTTCTTAATATTTTTATAACTAAAAAGACCCAGTTCTTGGGTTGTCTCATTGCTCAAAGGAACTATTAAATTTACCTTCTTGCCAGTACGTAGCAGTGTGAAATTTCTATGAGATAGTTTCTTATGTGACAAGACTTTGGCTTTATTGTTGCTGGTTTTTTTTTATCTTCAGTTTTTCTTGTTTTTCTTAGTTTTTATCCATCTTACAGTCCAGTGGTTTGCCCTGTCCCCAGTCCACCTGTTGAATAATGCACATGCTATCTGGTCTTTCCCTCCATCTGGTCCCATTGAAACAGTGCCTCACAAATTTTATGATTTACTAATACCAAAGAACAATTCATTTAAAATTATTTTTTGTCATTTAAGAACATTTGAGAGGAAGATTATATTAATTATGTGAACTGAAAGCACTAACTTGAAACATGAATTTCATTTCCTTTTAGCTCAGAAACATTTTTCTTGTTAGTTTGTTTTACAATAATTTTTGTCATAAGGCTTTCTTATTTGTGTGAATGGAGAGGGGAACTATAAAAGATTTTTTTTTTCACTGAGAGTCAAGAAATTACTTATTTCAAAAGAAAATTTAGAATGGTGATCTTAAGTGGACCTCCATTTAGGGAGAAATAGAGTGATGTTGGTATTTTTTAAAATATGTTTTGCTTTCTTAAGGAAAACTGAACAAAGAAAGATGGCCTAAAATAGTAGTAAACATAAACTGGAATCAGTAAAAGAGTGTATTTTTTCTAAGTGCTTTAGAAGGGAATTTAACTCTAAGCAAATACTTTTTTATTTAAATGATGTTATCCCAAATTGTCTGCTGTGTGGAAAGTGACCTCATAATAAATCCTGAAATCAATGGTGATGCTTGAGGTATTTTTACCTGTTTATTCTCAGATGTTTTAGTCACTGAAGGCAGATGTGCAAGGAAGGAAATCTTCAGTGACTCACTGACATAACCAGAAAAATTGGGTGCCAGAAATAAAATAGTAGAATTTTAAAGGAATTTTGTTTTTATCCATTGTGAACTTACCGACCTCAGACTGAATAAATGAATCATGTTCTAATAGAGTAGCCCCAGACAGCCAACCTTTGAGCATCTATTCTTCTCTATAATCAATATAGAAATTTAGCATTTAAACCTGACTCCATGCTGAAGAGCATAAGAACTCACTATGAAAACAATTTTTATGTTCTATTCATATCTTTGTGGGTAGTATGAAATGAATTTTAGTTAAAAAAAACAATATGAGGTTTAGATTACACAGAGTATGTATTTGTCAAAAGTCAGTGAATGTACACTTAAGATTTATGCATTTCATTTTATGTTAAAACAACTTGCTTTCTGGCACTTAAAAAGAAAATATCAGTAAGCATACATCATTATCAGTCACAGTAGCAGCATAAACAGCATGATCATTATCCTGGGCAATATTTGCATCAGTGAAAGGAGAAAGAGACATAAGCTCATCCTCATTTTTGTTTGTTTGGTTGTTTGTTTTAAGATCAATTAAATAAAGTCAAGTGATGAAATGTCCCTACATATGCTAGAGTCAGATTTCCCTCATTTCTGCTATGGGAAAATAACCAAATAGAGCTTTAACTGTAATGTTGAACACAAAATGTACAGAAAGTGATACTGACATTGCATTTTAGATTATGTGTTATTAGTATTATTTATATTCATCTTTCTGTTCCCAGGACCAACCATTCATTAAATACAGAAAAAAAAAAAACTGAACACTGATTCTTAGGATTTTTGCATTCTAAAACAAGAGAATTTCTTTGCATTCTGAACCAAAGGGTAAAGAATTGAAGTATACAGTATGGCCCAATACATGACAGATTAAGATTTGGATGCCCACCCTCATCTAAACTATGGCAATTATCCCAAACACTGGTAATATATACATAGGCAACTCAAACAAGAAAATAAATAAGTAAATGAAAATTTAAAGTCTCAAAAGCCTTCTTAAATTTTTAAAAGTCAGAATTGGTCAGATTAAACAGAAACTTCACAGAAAAAATATCTTTAAAAAGAAAAGTGAAAACTTGAGGTGCTTAGCAACAAAGTAATATCTCCAAAGCCACTTGCTTTGCAAAAACAGAGGACTGCCATACTTTACTAGCAAATAGGACCCCAACTTCAACTAATGGAGCTACAAGACTAAGACAAAGGCTTATGGTAAAGACATGAAGAAACAACCTGTTTTGATTTTGATTTGGTATGGCAGAGCATGAAAGTTTCTGTGCTGAGGTGAAACATAAGGGATCTTGAGATAAACTCTAGATGTTAGGCTCATTTTGTATTGAGAAACAGTAGGAGGGAGGAGGTGTAAGAATATATTGTCTATGTAAGAATAATGTGAGAAGAACAGGCAAACTAAAATGGTCACAATGAAACCCTCTATGGAAATACACAATTAATAAAAATGTAGACCAGTTGGTGAGAAAAAGTCAAGTACATTCTCTCACGACTTTCCCTGAAGGGCAAACTATGAATAAATTTTAGTAATCAAAGAGTTTATTATTTTCTAACCAGTACTATAAGATCCAATTATGCATTATTTTAAAATATTAAATTTTTTAGGACTTCTCAGAGATTTTTTTATGCCAATGTACATGAAAAAATCTCCAAGAAGTAAAATACTATTCAGTATTTCAAAACTTCTTTCTTTTTTTTTTTTAATTCATTTTTATTGTTAGACTTATTGGGGTGACATCTGTTAGCAAGGATTACATAGGTTTCAGGCATACAATTCTACAGTGCATTGTCAACTTGTTGTATAATAAGTTCACCACCTAATGTGACTTCTCTTTCCATCACCTTATATTTAGCTTCCCCCCCTCCTCTCCCACCCCCTCCCCTT